>BCLG01000143.1:265487-292714 GCA_001602295.1 Zoysia matrella
ATACCTATATTTGTTCAAACATTTCTAAACTGCATCAAGTTTTAAAGACGATGCATGTTAACTTTGAATTAATTTGTATTTAACCTTTTAGAACTTAAATTTTAATATTAAAATATTATTTTTTCCTAAGTTAATATTTTTTATTAGATTGTAGCATTAGCACGGGTATCCGGATTATGGTATTAAAAGACACCATCATCATTGTAGAACAAAAGTCAATCACTTATTTCTGCTTTTTAAAAAGCACATATTTTTTTTTCTATGTATATGAATAAAACATCTCAAACAAAGATAAGTTAGATTATATGCAAATAGAAAAATATAGCAAGAGTTGTTCTTTTTTTATAAATCTGACGGATGAAATCTTCTTATAAATACCTCTTACAAATCTAATGGACAAGCTTTTTCGGATCTCCGAGATATTTGGGCCCACAAAAATCATTGTTAGTTAACAAAATACAACTACAAAATAAATATATAAGATCCAATGGAAGTTGTTTAAAAACAAAACATATATTAATTTCTTAAATTAATATTATTTTCTTAAACTGTAATGTTAGCAGAGGTATCGAGACTAGTGAAAATAATGGCTGACTATTCTTCGCGTGGCCGGAAAGTCATTGGATAGATACGACTCAAGGAGGAGGTAAATATAGGTACCTAGAAATTCGGTATTGGTCATCGGTAAAATTGAGAAGTTGATTTACATATATGTTAGAGTACAATTTTTTTAATACCTAAATTTATGTTTGAGTACACTATTTACATACTCCTTCTATTTTTTAATTGATGTCGTCGTTGATTTTTAAATTCAACTTTAACCATTCGTCTTCTTTTAAAAATTTGCTCGAATGTGTAAAATTTTAAGCTGTGATTCAAATAACTTTAATAATAAATTAAATTATATCAAAATACATGAAATTTATCAAAAAATTTTGAATAAAATAAATGGTCAAAGTTAAATTTAAAAATCAACGGTAACATTAATTAAAAAATAGAGAGAATATCTGTTTGGAGTTGCTCATACCAAATCGTGCCGGCAAGCGCGGCCTCCTCCGCCTCCTCGCAGACAAAATTGATACTGCCGAAGTCGCCGTTGCCACCAGGAGCGCTACACGGACGCCATCCGGACCTGTCGCCTTTTGGCGCAGCTGCTGTTTGGCCGCTGCCGTCGAGGATTGTCACCGTAGCCACTGCATCCGATCAAGCCGGGGAATTTTAGATGACGCCACTGGTTAACAGTGACATCCTTATTACACTATTAGTTAATGAAACATCCAAATAATACCATTGATTAGTTTAATTCTCTTCTCCTAAACACCATTATCCTATTTTTTCTGATTTACTTTTATTTTTGCCACTGTTTCAGTTTTTCATGACAGATTTGCCCATCCTCTCAACCGAACTGACTTGTGCCATCATCCATCTCATTAGGATCAGGCGACTCAAGTCCAACAACACAGGTGGCGGCGAGCGCAGCTTCGTCCCAGGAAAGGCAAGGGAGGCCGTGCTCGTCGCGTCCAGGCACTAGACGACCGTCCTCAACGCTCAACGCAGGCTACATGCGGCCGTTTCCTGTGGAGGAGACTTTTAAATCATATTAATTATGACTAAGTATATCAGTTAAACACGAGATGAATGTTGACACATGTCAATCTTATGGCACGCCACGTGTCAAGGCTCATTTCGAACTGTCAACTAAAAATACTTTCGGTATTCCTCGATATGCATTTCAATGCCTAAGATTAATATGCATATCGCTAAGCTACGTGTGTAACCACCGTCATCACAAAACATGTAGAGAGCCAATTTCAGAGTTTTATAGCAGGTTGTTTACTTTATGTATCTCCCACAAAAGAAAAGTTTTGAACTCAACTAAGTTTTCTAATCAGTAACATGAACAAGAGCATCACTAGGTGAAATATGTGGCTTTTGCTCAAGAGAACAACGCAACAAAACTAACCAAAAGCCCTAAATGCTCAACTCCTAAGCACCAGATACTTCGGTCCATCACCGAATCCGGGAGAATAGAAGTACCCAAACACGAGCTCATTCTCACCTGCAAAACTCAACAAAACAAGTAGCATCTTGAGTACGAAGGTACTCAGCAAGACTTACACTACTAAGTCTATTCAAAGAGTATGCACTTTAACCTTGGACATAAATAAGCTATAGGATAACATTTTACATAAAAATATTAGCTTTGTATAGTAAATAAATTGTAAACTTTAATATAAGTAAAACTATAAGAGCGACGCTACCACACCAACAACAAAGAATGAGTAACGGTTCATAAGCTCACATATCACAATATCCTTCAAACCACAATTAAGAAATCGTACTATGATGCTGCTGCTGTACCAAAGCTTGGTCATAACCGAGACCGTAGCAATTCGAATTATTTTTACACCTTGCAAAGGAGTACATCTTTACCCACACGCCACACGACCACCGACCATACAACCCGTCAGAAGTAGGTAATGATTCGGTGTGACAACCCATTTCAAATACGCTTTGACCACTTACATAGGCGTTTGGTCAAGGCGAGTTGGTCGCACTAGGCCCTCAGGGGGGTCATCCTTAGCACCTCCTACACCTTCAAACTCGCAAACTAAATGGTCGCAGCTAGATAAAAAAGAAGGCTTACCTATCTATTATTTCAGCATGTAGATATACGAAGAGTGTCAAGGACAAAGAACACTTCATCAGCCAATTCTTTCTAAACCACACCATAACCAATATTTATCTTTTAATGAGAATGGTCAATTCTTTCCAATGAAACCTCTATATCGCACGAACAATGGTGACCTTCTATAGTTCGACTTCTACCGTTTAAATTGAAGCCATACTAAGCAATACCGTAAAACTTCCATAGTTCGACTTCTACCGTTTAAATTGAAGCCATACTAAGCAATACCGTAAAACTAACTTTTAGACCTACCCAACACCTCACAAGGTAGGGTGATAACAACGAGCAAAGAAGGTAATGCAACAATTAGAATAGCAAATATCTTACCTAATGCCCGACTAATGCAATTATATTATTTAACTGAATATATCCATTTAAGACATATCCAAAAAGGGTTAAGATATGCAGGAATCTTGCCTGGAGTTGCAGGTTCTTCACTCTCAAACGCTTGCTCTGCTGCACCCTCCAAACCACCAACGTCACTCTCTGGTAGCTCACCTTCTAAACAACAGAAGATGCACCAAATGAATGACATGACAATGATATGAAATGAGGTGCAAATGCCATGAGAATTTGTAGACATAAAGTTCATTGAGTCATGATTACAATACAAAAAGAATGACTTGATTTGAGCAAGATTTGATCCAAAAATGAGCAAAACAGTGCACCTGGTCAAGAAATAGTGGTTATGACCTTTAATCACTATTAAATTAGAAACTAATTATTCTGCTCTGGTTTTGGGCGTTCGCACGTGCTGGCTCGGCCCCATCTGCGCTGACCCATCTGCTGACTTTGATTTTTCGGTACGTCATCGCATCTCCGGTCTCCAGTACAAGTTTCGATTCTTCGATCTCCAATTTCCGGTGCGCGACTCCGAGTTTTCTTCTCCGATTTTTTCAGATCTTGGTAAGAATAATTTCCCCTCTCTTCAATTACTTTTTCCTTTATGATGGATTGTTGAATTAATTGCTAATCTAGTTGCGATTAATTGATCTGCTATTAATCTAATTTCTTATGGTCTAGATCATCTACGATTTTTGAGAAGCTCCGTTTGATCTCATTTGATTCCTAAAAATTGTTTCGTTGATTTGTCTCGTCGTGATTGTGGTGTAGATTTTTTGAGAAATCGTTTTACGCACGTTTAGCCTAGTAGTTTCAATTTAGATTTAATTAGCGGTTTTATTTGTCGCGTACCTAACGTCTGATCCCTGTTCGTGTTATGTCTAGCTGGTGTTCCATAGGAGGAGTTTCGCGAGCCCGCTCAATTCGACGACCCGGATCCCGAGCTGCCCGGCAAGCCGTGTTCCTCGATCACTTTGTACCTAGTACTTTAAACTGCATATTTTGTTTGCAACCCTAATTTGCATGCCAACTATTTTAAAATGTGCTAGTGACATTCCTAAGCCGTGCCTATTTCTTTTTCACAAATATGAGCCTCAGGATTGCTTTAGAATAAATACCTTATTTTTTTTATGCTTAGCCATGCTTAGTTGCATTTATTTTTATCTCACACCTATCACTATAAAAATAAAATTTGTGTTAAATGCTTTTGAACTATGCTTCAAATGTGGGTTTTGCAAATAACAATACATAACTATTTAGCGGAGGTAGGATGGAGTATGAGGAGCTGGAGGACTTTTAGAAAGTCTCTGTGGGCGTACCTATTGCGGGTACAACAGGAAGATTCGGGCTAGGATCTTTTTGTGAGATTTGTTGTTGGCGTTGAGGTTAGAGATAGTGCCTGCCCTGGTAATTAAGGACCGAGTCCTTCGAGCCTTGTATGCTCAGTTGACAACCATGCACACCACGTTACTCTGTATGGATAGTGGCTTGATCTTGAAGCTTGCCAAGAATGGTTATTTACCCGTGGGTTGACGGTGTTGTGTTAGTATGGTGTAGAGCTATGACTCTCCACATGAGATCGAGATACCCAATCTGATCAGTGGTAGGCTCTTCATAGCTCTAGGATCCGATTGCGTAGGCATTTGGGATCTCTATCCTGGAGGACAGATGACACAAGTTAAAGCTTGTAGACAGGTTTTGTGTGTTTGTTGGGACTACGACGGTAGTTCTCGATGACACTTCTCATAGGTCTAGGTGCATAACCTCCGCAGAGTTATAGTCAATGTCCATTGCCATGTCTTTTTGGAAGGACACCCCCCCTGAGTTGTGCTCCTCGTTGAGTAGTTTTGTTTTTTGTCCTCCTCTCTTATTTCAAAATGTTTTGAACTTCGGCCTTTGAGCTGTGGTCGGGTGTGGAGATTACACCGGTATTTAAAATGAACCCTCGTCTAGGATAATGGAGATCCCTGTGGAGCAAGATAATAAAATTTGACAGATTTAAAATAAAGTTTTCTTGCATCTTTAAAGTAAAATAAAATGTTTTAAACTTGCATTTAACACTTGAGCCATGCCTTTACCCTTGAAACTATTTGCATGCATACATTGTTGTTAGGTAGTACGCTGTTTGCTGAGTATTCGTACTCATGGCTTTATAATTTGTTATTTTCAGAGGATACTCTCAGTTTCGATTTCGACTTCGTCTCTGACGAACCGTGAAGTCCGCTCTCGCGCTCGAGCTAGCATGTGTGGAGGAGGTTCGCTACTGCTGCTATGTTGATGCTTCCGCTGTTTCTCTTGTTGGATTCTCGATAGTGATGTATCTGTTCTAAGATGTTTTCGGCTTGCGTGCCGATGGACCCTTTTGGAGGATTTTATTCTAATAAATTTGCTTTGATTTGTTATTTTTTTATTCTTGTTTTTTGTTTAATACTTCTGTTATGGTTTCTTGGTTGATCGCTTGTGATGTCGTGCGTTTCAATCTCCTGGGATTGGCAAGGCCACAAAAGATCAGGACTTATCGAAAGGTAAAAAAAACCCGATCGTTACAGGTGGTATCAGAGCCAGGTTGACTGTAGGAGCAAAACCGTAGAATTGGACGAAACTAAAGAATGTTTCTAGAATTCCAAATCTGCTATTAAACCTTCATCATGAAAGTTATTTTCTTAAATCTTGTCGTTTGCTTGATGGAAGTTTTGTTTGCTGGAAATATTGCTTTTTTGTTATTCTTGTCCTGATCTGCTGATCTTCTATCTTTTTCAGTAATTCTTGTTTCTACTGTTGCTATCTTTCTAATCAGAAATGTTTTCTTGCAACAGATGGCTCCGAGGAGGTTCAGACGTCTTCAGGCTCGTTTTGAGGAGGCCGCTTTGGAGGACCTACCGCCACCCGCTGGGCGTGGTTATGGTGCTGCCCTCAGAGGTCGTGGTCGCGGTGCTGGAGGCCGTGTACCAAAGTCAGGCTAGAGGTCGTGGCAGAAGAGCTGCCATGGACACAGGAGTCGAGTCTGCTGGTGTTGTCACGCCTGGTGAGGAGCTTCTAGCTGCTTCGAACCTGGCGGAGGTGATGGCTCGACAGACGCTTCTGCTTGAGCGGATTGTCGAGCAGTCACAGCAGCAGCCCCATGGTCGTGCTCCTGCTCCTGACGCAGCACAGTACCACCAGCCAGCTAGTTCTCGTATGGCGATGTTCCTGAGCATGCGCCCACCCACTTTTGACCATGCAGTTGATTCTCTGGATGCTGATGATTGGCTCAGAGATATTAAGAAGAAGCTAGACCAGATTTAGTGTGATGACCAGAAGGTAGTTCATCTGGCAGCTCACCAGTTGACAAGTGCAGCTGGGGTTGGTGGGACAGTCTTTACGCCACTCTCGACGACCCAGAGCAGTTCACTTAGGACGACTTCGTCACTGTTTTTTTTGGTTTCCACATCTTTGAGGGAGCCATAGAGGCGAAGGCGGACGAGTTCCGTAACCCTCGTCAGGAAGGTATGCCTGTCACTGAGTGCGCTCACCGTTTCACTCAGGTCAGCCACTTCGCACCTGAGGAGGTTTCGACTGAGCGCCGTAAGATGTACTGGTTCCAGAAGGGCCTACGTCTTGAGATGCTTCCGTATCTGGATGGTAGTGTTCAGAGGAGCCTTCGTGAGCTGATTGACAGATGTCTAGCCTTAGAGGTAACACTTCAGAAGCTCGACCGGTCCAGGGATGCTAAGAGGAGGGCTATTGGTCAGAGACCCAGTAGTGAGGCTTCGCAGTGTCAGCGTTTCAGTGGTTCTTTCCAACAGAGGTCGAGACAGCCCACCTTTGTCCGATCCACTGCTCCTGCTCCAGCTTCAGTTCAGCAGCAGAGTTCTCAGAGCCAGAGAGGTGCCTTTCAGCAGCAGCAGTCCTATTTTCGTCCGACAGCGGGTCAACCATCGGTTCGCTGCTTCGAGTGTGGTCAGGAGGGTCACAAGGCGTATTAATATTCGAGGCACCAGCAGCAGAGACCTGGGGGAGGTGGTGTTCAGTTTACCACTCCCACTAGGCCACCGCACTAGTCAGGAGTGCGTTCAGCGAGCCGTGGCGCTGCTCAGTCGAGCGTCACGCGCAGCCGCCTGAACCACATCTCTGTGAAGGAGGCTCAGGATGCACCTGACGTCGTCGTTGGTGAGTTCTTGGTTCACTCTCACTCAGCGACGGTTTTGTTCAATTCGGGGGGCTACTTACTCGTTTGTGTCGTCGGCATTTGTGTCTACACACAGTCTCCCTATCTCACTCTTAGCTATACCTACACTTACCACTTCACCCCTTAGAGTCTATAAGAGTCGTGTTAAGGGTAGAGGTGTTCGAGTCTTGATTGAGGGTGTGGTCTTTCTAGCCGATCTCATCGTCCTTCCCTCGCATGATATTGATGTCATTTTGGGGATGGATTGGCTGGCGAGGCACAAGAGAGTCATCACTTGTGCTGAGAGGGTTGTGTCTTTAGTTAAACACCATGGTGTTCGAGTGGTGTGAGCCTCTAGAGCGTCCAGAGTTTCACCATTAGTTTGCAGCTTGCAGGAGTTGTCTTTAGAGCAGATTCCAGTTGTTCGTGAGTTTTTGGAGGTGTTTCCGGATGAGTTGCCAAGACATCCTCCAGACCGAGATGTTGAGTTTGTGATCGATCTGCTCCTTGGTACCGCGCCGATTACCAAGCGACCGTATCGGATATCTTCTGATGAGCTTGCTTTGCTTAAGAAGCACATCGATGAGCTCTTGAGTAAAGGGTTCATTCGGCCTATTGCTTTGCCGTGGGGAGCCCCAGTTCTGTTTGTAAAGAAGGATGGGTCAATGCGCATGTGTGTTGACTACCGTTCTTTGAATGAGGTGACAATAAAGAACAAGTACCTTTTGCCGAGGATCGATGATTTGTTTGATCAGTTGAAGGGTGCGAAGTTCTTTTTCTCGATTGATTTGAGATCGGGGTATCACCAGATGAAAATTCGTCCTTCTGATATTTTGAAGACTTCGTTCATGACGAAGTATGGGTCTTATGAGTTCTTGGTCGTTTTTTTTGGACACACTAATTCCCCTGCCTACTTCATGAACATGATGAACAAGGTGTTCATGGTTGAGTTGGATAAGTTCGTGGTGGTTTTCATTAATGATATCCTTGTCTACTCCAAGTCAGCAGAAGAGCATGAGCAGCATCTGAGAGTTGTGCTTGGAAGATTGAAGTCTCATCAGCTGTATGCCAAGTTCAGCAAGTGCAAGTTTTGCTTTGAGAAAGTTGCTTTTTTGGGTCATGTTATCACATCTGAGGGAGTTGCCGTTGGTCCCAAGAAGGTCAAGGTTGTTATGGAGTGGGAGTCTTCGAGGTTAGTATCTGAGGTGAGGAGTTTTCTTGGATTGGCATCGTCGATTCACTGAGAACTTCTCTAGGATTGCTAAGCCTATGACCGAGTTGACTCAGTTGGGAGTGCCATTTGTTTGGTCAGATGCTTGTGAGAGGAGTTTTCAGGAGCTGAAGATGAGATTGACATCTGCGCCTGTTTTGACCTTGCCAGATATTCATTAGGATTTCCAGGTCTTCTGTGATGCTTCTCGTCAAGGTTTGGATTGTGTGCTGATGCAGAACAAAAAGGTGGTGTGCTATGCTTCGAGGCAGTTGAAGAAGCATGAGTGAAACTATTCGACGCATGATCTAGAGTTGGCAGCAGTTGTCCATGCTTTGAAGATTCGACGGCACTATCTGATCAGCAACAGATGTGAGATCTTCACCGACCATAAGAGTCTCAAGTATATCTTCAATCAGTCAGAGCTGAACATGAGGCAAAGGAGGTGGCTTGAGTTGATTAAAGATTACAATCTTAGCATCAACTATCACCCGGGTAAAGCCAATGTGGTAGCCAATGCTTTGAATCGTAAGGCTTATTGTTCTTCTTTGATGTCTGGGCAGTCAAAAATTCTTGCAGATCTGACTAGTTTGGGAGTTGAGATTGTTCCTCAGAGTTTCTTGCACGAGCTTAGGTTGCAGCCATTGTTGATTGAGATGATCAAGTCAGCTGTGAAGTATGATAGAGAGATTCAGTCGATCTTGAAGAAGATGAGGAGAGGCAAAGCACCGGGTTTTTGGGTGGATCAGCAGGGAGCTTTGTGGCTTGAGGACGTATCTGTGTTCCGAGAGTTCCAGAGTTGCGGGATGCTATTCTAAGAGAGGCTTATGATTCAAAGTTTTCTATCCATCCAGGCTGCACCAAGATGTTTGAGGATCTGAGGACTCATTTCTAGTGGGTTGGCATGAAGGCAGACATTGCTGAGTATGTTGCCTTGTGTGATATTTGTCGGGGAGTTAAGGCTGAGCACCAGAGACCGGCTGGATTGCTAAAACTGTTGTCGATCCCTTCTTGTAAGTGAGATGACATCAATATGGATTTTATCATAGGTTTGCCGTTGACGTCTCGCCATCATAATGCTATTTTGGTGGTGGTGGTGGATCGATTTACGAAGACCGCTCATTTCATCTCTGTGATTGAGAGGTACTCAGTTGATCAGTTGGCCAAGTTGTACATTGATCACATCATGAGGTTGCATGGTGCACCGAGGAGCATTCTGTCTGATCGCGGGCCTCAGTTTACTGCGAGATTCTGGAGAAGCTTGCATGAGGCTATGGGTATACACCTGGTGTACGGTTCAGCTTATCATCCTCAGACAGATGGTCAAACAGAGCGTGTGAACCAGATTCTGAAGGATATGTTGCGGGCTTGTGTGATCACCTATGGATAGAGCTGGGAGGACAGTCTTTCTTTTGCAGAGTTCTCTTACAACAACAGTTTTTAGGCCAGTTTGGAGATGTCACCTTTTGAGGCGTTGTATGGTAGGAGATGTCGTACCTCGCTCATGTGGTCAGAGGTTGGTGAGAGATCTTTCTTTGGTCCTGATTCTATCAAAGCTGCAGAAGAAAAGGTTAAGAAGATCAGAGAGCATCTTCAGGTTGCTCAGAGCCGTTAGAAAAGTTATGCGGATAAGAGGAGGAGGCCCTTTTGTTTCGAGGTTGATGATTGGATGTATCTCAATGTGTCACCTCTTCATGGCACACATCGCTTCCATGTCTGAGGAAAGTTGGCTTCGAGGTTTGTTGGTCTTTTTTGGATTCTGAGGAAGATTGGTGAGCTTGCTTACAGGTTGGACATGCTATCTGAACTTGCGGGTGTGCATCTGGTGTTCCACATCTCTCACTTGAAGAAGTGTCTTTTTGAGTGTCGGAGGAGCAAGTTGTCCCTGATGTCTTGGATATTCAGGACACACTCGAGTACCTAGAGTACCCCATAAAGATTCTTGATGAGGTGTTTATGGAAACGCGGAGGTCTAAGATCAAGTTTCTCAAAGTCCAATAGAGCAACCACATCGAGCGAGAGGCTACCAGGGAGAAAGAAGAGAATCTAAGGAAAGAGTTTCCTTATCTGTTTGAGTCCGCTTCTTAATCTCGAGGACGAGATCCTGTAAGGGGAGGAGTCTGTCTCAGAAATTTTAATTAATAAAGCAGCGAGTTATCTCAATTTTTGTTCCGATCAAAAATCATTTGTCGCGAATTTCATTCCATCTAATTCAAAATCCTTCTTTCTAAATTATTTCGGTGCCGAAATAATTTAGTCCGCGTAATTTTTGTTGGATCTAAAATTATTTTTCAAAATTTTCTAATTAAATTTTCAGATCACTAAATAATTTCCCTAATTATTTCTCTCAATATTATCCTCTCCCACCTATTCTCTATCTAATTCTTCCTATAAATAATGCTCTTATTCTTATCCTCTAAATTCCCCTCCCCATTTATTCAGAGAAATCTCCACGCTCCGTCAGCCTTCTCCGTCTCCAGCCGCGTCGACTACTTCGATCCTCGGTCGCTCCGTCGCTCCGTACCCGCACCCGTCGCCCCTCTATGCGCCCGCCTCGATCCCGTCGCTCGTGCCGCGCCTTTGCTGTCGCGGTCGCCGTCCTCGCCCGACCCCGCCTGATCCCCGCGTCACCGTCAACCGAGTCCGCGTCGCCCGTCCTCGTCACCCCAACGTCGCTCAACTCGCCTCGTCCCCCGCGTTGGTCCGTCTCTGTGCGCCGGTCGCCGTCCACTCCCGCGCGCCTGTCTGCGTCCAGATTTCCCGCGGACCCCATCGCGCTGCCCCGGACCGCACTGTCCCCGCCGAGTTAATTTCGCTTGCTGCCATCATCGTCAGTCTTGATCCCCGTCCGTGCGTGCTGGCTCCACCGCGTCCTGCACTGACCCATCTGCTAACTCCAATTTTTCAGTACGTCATCGCACATCCGGTCTCTAGTACAAGTTCCGATTCTCCGATCTCCGATTTCCGGTGCGCAACTCCAAGTTTCCTTCTCCGATTTTTTCAAATCTCGGTGAGAATAATTTCCCCTCTATTCAATTACGTTTTCCTTTCCGATGGATTGTTGAATTAATTGCTAAACTAGTTGCGATTAATTGATCTGCGATTAATCTAATTCGTTGTGGTCTAGATCATCTACGATTTTTGGAGAACTCCATTTGATCTCAGTTGATTCCCAAAAATTGTTTCTTTAATTTATCTCATCGCGATTGTCGTGTACATTTTTTTGGGAACCGTTTAACGCAGGTTTAGTCTAGTAGTTTCAATTTAGATTTAATTAGCGGTTTTATTTGTCGCGTACGCAGTGTCTGACCCCCTATTCGTGTTGTGTCTAGCTGGTGTTCCAGAAGAGAAGTTCCGCGAGCCGGCTCAGTTTGACAACCTTGATCTCGACTACGATCCTGAGCTGCCAGACAAGCCACGTTTCTTGATCACTTTGTACCCAGTATTTTAAACTGCGTGTTTTGTCGTAATTTGCATGCCAATTATTTTAAAATATGCTAGCAACATTCTTAAGCCGTGCCTATTTACTGTTTCACAAATATGAGCCTTAGGATTGCTTTAGAATAATTAACTTATTTTTATGCTTAGCCATGCTTAGTTGCATTTATTTTTGTCACACCTATCACTATAAAAATGAAATTTGTGTTAAATGCTTTTGAACTGTGCTTCAAATGTGTGAGTTTTATAAATTACTATACATAACTATTTAGCGGGGGTAGGATGGAGCATGAAGAGCTAGGGGACTTTTGAAAAGTCCCTGTGGGCGTATCTGTTGCAGGTACAACGGGAAGATTCGGGCTAGGATCTTTTCGTGAGACTTGTTGGAGTTGAGGTTCGAGATAGTGCCTGCCCTAGCAATTAACGATGGAGTCCTTCAAACTTTGTACGCTCAGTTGACAACCATGCACACCACATTACCCTGTATGGACAGTGGCTTGATCTTGAAGCTTGCCAAGACTGGTTGTGACCCGTGGGTTGGCGGTGTTTGTGTTAGTGTGGTGTAGAGCTATGACTCCCCACATGAGATCGAGATACCTCACCTGATCAGTGGTAGGCTCTTCACAGCTTCAGAATCTGATTGCGTAGGCATTTGGGATCCCTATCCTAGAGGGCGGATGACGCCAGTTAAAACTTGTGGACGGGTCTTGTGTGTTCGTCGGGACTACGATGGTAGTTCTTGATGACACTTCTCGTGGGTCCAGGTGCATAACCTTCGTAGAGTTGTAGTCAATGCGCATTGCTATGTCCTTTTGAAAGGGCACCCCCTGAGTTGTGTTCTTCATTGAGTAGTTTTGTTTTTCTTCCTCCTCTCCTATTTCAAAATGTTTTGGACTCTGGCCTTTGAGCTGTGGTCGGGTGTGGAGATTACACCGGCATTTAAAATGAACCCTCATCCGGGATAACGGAGATCCCTGCGGGGCAAGATAATAAAATTTGACAGATTTAAAATAAAGCTTTCTTGCATCTTTAAAGTAAAATAAAATGTTTTAAACTTGCATGTAATACTTGAGCCATGCCTTTATCCTAGAAACCATTTCCATGCATACATTGTTGTTAGGTAGTACGTGGTTTGCTGAGTATTCGTACTCACGGCTTTCTAATTTGTTGTTTTCAGAGGATACTCTCAGTTTCAACTTCGACTACGTCTCTGACGAACTGTGAAATCCGCTCCTGCGCTTGAGCTAGCCTGTGTGGAGGAGGTTGGCTACAGCTGCCATGTTGATGCTTCCGCTATTTCTCTTGTTGGATTCTCGATAGTGATGTATCTGCTTTGAGATGTTTCTAACCTGCGTATCGATGGACCCCTTTGGAGGATTTTATTCTAATAAATTTGCTTTGTCTTGTTATGTTCTATTTTTGTTTCTTGTTTAAAACTTCTGTTATGGTTTCTTGGTTTATCGCTTGTGATGTCGTGCGTGCCAACCTCTTAGGATTGGCAAGGTCACGGAAGATCGAGACTTATCGAAAGGTAAGAAAAATCCAGTCGTTACATCCTACTACTAGCACATCGGCGCTAACTACATCCAGTGCGAACAACCCCCGTATGGCATGCTGTTGAACTCGTTTAATGGATAAACTGGTTTTCCGTCTCTTGTGCAAACTAGTGTTTTGGTAGTTTCTCCCGTTAGTGTAGAGCTGATCACCAGCATCCCCAATCCGGCCACGAGCCGATTGAATGAATTAGCTAGTTTTATTCCTCCTTACCGTACTGTTGCGTATAGCACACTACATATCCTACCAAGCGGTACGGGTATCTCTCATGGCCCCGTCACTAATGAATTATTTAGTGCCATGAAAACAAGTGTACACCCTCCACCATTGAGCACTTATACTGGGCCACCCATTGTCAACATAGAGGAATGTACGGCGCACATTAAAGAGGACATGAGCAAACAATTTTGCGAAACGCTAGGGACAAACCTCATGGGAAGAGACCGGATTTATCAAAAACTGTACCCCGCATATTTTGATTTGGTCCCTTATCCTAGCGGGTGGTGTGTGCTCGACTTCGTCAAATTCAGTGGCGAAGATAGTAAGACCACATGGAAACACGTTAGCCAATACGTAACGCAACAAGGAGAAGTTAGTTTTAGTGAGGCTTTAAAAGTTTGCTTTTTTATCACTAACTGGAATCGCTTTCTCATGGTTTTTCTCACTGTCCTCGGGCTCCATTTACACATGGGAGTCTTTAGAGCGCAAGTTTCATGACCACTTTTATTCCGAGGATAACAAACTAAAATTGTCACACTTGACATCCATTAGGCAAGGGAAAGATGAAACCGTCGTTGATTATATTCGGTGGTTTAGGGATGTTAAGAACCTATACTTGGCAATTTCTGAAAAGGACTTAGCTGACCTAGCTTTTAGTGGTTTGTGATCGCAACTTAGAGAGAGGTTGGAAGGGCACGACTTTCTTACGCTTACTCACTTCCAACAAAGGGCTTCGGCTCAAAAAAGCCGAAACAAAGAAATAAAACATGATTACAAGACCCGCCACACCATGCACGTCGTGGAATATGATTCGGATAGCTCCAATGATAATTTCAATGACATTCTAGCTGTCGAGTTTGTTTGGCCATCTAAGGCCAAATCATTTGCTTGCGATTCGCTCAAACTAGTTCATAAGAATTAGAAAGATGATATGAAATACACCTTTGATGTAGCTAAATGTGAAAAAAATATTCGATGAATTGCACAAAGGTGAATATATTAAAATTGCATATACTTTGCCTTCGACGGATGAGATTAAGCGTAGGGCATATTGTAAATGGCATAATTAACTCTTATTCTCATGTTACTAATGATTGCAATATTTTTCGTCAACAGGTCCAATCGGCCCTTAATGAGGGACTATTGAGTCTTAAGTAGGTGTAGATTGGCAAACACCCCTTCTCCATCAACACTCTAGAGCTCAATCTAAAGTGTTGATTCGGCCTCATCAAACTGATACAACCAAGGGGAAGAATGTGATCATTGGGGAAGAGATGACTATTTCTCTGAGCAAGAAAGGTGTCTTTAGAAAGGTGGTGCTCGAAAAGTCTCCCGGTGGTCAAGAGTCTCACAAAGTCACCATCCAAGGCTTGAGGCCCGAGGGGCAAGCTCCACAGCCCAAGATGATAAAGCTAAAAAATCCTGAAGTGAGCAAGTGAAAGAAAAACCTACGTAAGGCCACTGACAGAAAGATGGGGCCCAAAAGTGCCTTCGACTATCTCATGGCTAAGTATAAGAACCATAAGACCGATTTGAATAATTGATCTATAAAGCGGCCAAGATCACCACTAAGGAGAGGAAGCCCGTGTAGAAAGGAGATGAGGCAAACCATGGATGTTCGTGGACCTCGTCTTCCGTCACATGGGTTTGGAGTGTCACCGCAATGGATCCATCCTTTGCCTTGCCCATCGTTCCCGGTGTGGCGTCCATACATCATTAGAGATACATCCTAGCCTCTATATAAACAGTATCCACCATCATTAGAGATAGGTTTTAATTAGTTTTCTTCTGGTATCGAACAGTTTTCGTTTGACGATTTGTTAGTTTTCTAACTTCATGATTTAATTCAGATTTTGCAATTGAGTTGCGTTCTTCATGTTTTTTGATTGTGTTCTTGGATTCGCAGGTTGGGATTAGCCTTATTAGCGAGGTCAATCGTATGTGCACGGTTGATAACCAGAGAAGAAGTGGTGCTGCGATTATGGGGTTTGAATCGTGTTGATTTGAGGCCGGATCGATTGTCTATCGCATCTCCACCAAATCGATACTTACATGACCTGACGGAAGATCAAAAACAACGTACATATCAAGTGGTAATCAGAGCTTCAGGTATACCGTTAGGTTCACATCTATCCTTGTTTATTTTGCATTCATCCTATCGTTCATAAAAAAGTCGCAACACAAAAAAATTAGTAGATCGTTAGATGTTTCCCTATGTAAGCCGTGTTTAGCCTTTACATAATTTTATTTCAGAGTCCATAGTGTTGAGTTTGTGTCCTTAGGTCATGTTTTGGTTGCTGGATTTTGTGATCATTTTGTATCCAGGTATTTTCCTTAATCGTTCATCCAAACCGTATTCAGATCTGTTATCATGTCATATCTGTTAATTGTTTCTTTTGGATTGATATTTTATTCAACCCACCCATCCCATATTTCGATCACAACCAGATCCACTCTTCATAGATTCACCTCTCCATATTTATCCGCTGCTCAATCATTCGCAAAAATATCCATAAAATTCACATGCAATTTGAAATCCGAATCTATTTTTATCCTTTCAAAAAATTTGATTCAGAGATCCATCATTAAAATAGTCATAATTTTTGTTTTTAGACTCCAAATTTGACATATAAGTACTTTTCGGATATCTACAAAAAAATTTCCATCTTCTGACGATTTGGTCGTGTATCGTCCTTTGTGCTTCTAGTTCAGAGAAAAATATCAAACAAAATTAAAAGAAGACCTAGAAGCCGAGAATTAACATTTGCTGATTTTTCAAGTACTGAATAGTTTGCTGATTTCTAGAACTTTATCGTTTATGTTGTTTCTGCCCTTTGATATCTTTATTCATATTCTTGTAACCTCTAGATTTTTTATAATATTGGGCCACCAACTAGAATATAATACTTAGAACGCTTATTGAATACTACATCTGTTATAGAATTGAATTTCACTAATCATTATTTCTGCCCTCCAAGCTTCACATATCCACCTCAGATCAACATTGTATTTGACCTTGCATTTGTGAATTATGACTCTCTTGTTTCTCCTGCCACTGGTCGCACCATCCTTTGCTTTGCTTTGGTAAGAACCTTGCAAGAGCTCGGTAAAGCATCTTTTTTTGTGAATTTTTTACCACCCATCTCACTGTAGCTGTAGGAATAATATTTTGTGCTGTTCATATGCTATTTTTCAAACCATGACAAGAAAAAAAGGAGGTGAATACAATGTTAGTTTTGCTTTGCAAAGAGTCCTTGATAATTTTGATGCAAACTGTAAAAAACACATTGAGTTTTGGAACAATGTCGGCAAGCCTTAAAAGATGTAATCCACCGCAAAGAGATGTTGTATATAATCAAAAGACGTATGAGGTTCAGACCATTCCTATATAATCTCCTTCCATGAGTAATTATATTCTTTCATCTCTTCTTTTATATGATGGTTTAGATTCTATTAAATATATTGCTTAGAAAAAAGAGATAGATAATCAATTTGAACAATGCCGTATGAGTGAAAAGAGAAAACTTTTGAATGTTGGTCGTGCATTAATTGATCATGCTTTAACTTTGTGGCAAAATTTATATATAACAAAAAAATATCCTCAGACATGGAGTGATGCTAAAATTTTAATGAGATAAATTTTTGTTGATACATCTTTTAATTCTATGTCTAGTTGTGATGAACATTCTTTGGAGTAGGAGCTTTCCACTGTATATCCTACTGCACTTAACATTTTGCAGCAAAGTGAGATCAAACAAGAAGATGAAAGTGATACAAATGTGATAAAGGAAAAGATATGCAATGTTCCAAGCATAGCCCAAGATGAGACGAATGATAACACACCAAAAGATATTGCTGAAAATGAGAAAAAACTTATTGAACATCGATCTATAAAAGGTGACAATATTTTTGTTGCGCTGAAATTTCTTGTCTATCCAACTTTTTTGGTTCTAAGAAGAGAAAGGTTTATCTTCTGGTTGTAGATCGTGATGACATTCAAGAATAGACTCAGACTATCAACATGGTGCTAGCCAAATCTTTGGATCATGAGAGAGGTAGGATAGGTGTGAACTATATGAGGAATGCTTCAGCAGTTGTGATCAGGAGAGGTGAGAACTGCTATGATGAGGACAAGCAATGCATTTATACAAGATTCTGTCGTTACTTTCATGCAGATTACTACTACTCTGTGCACTTGAAACTAAAGAACCCAGTGATTGACACGCAGTGGATTGATTGAGAGTATATGACTAGGAAGAACAACTCTATGTTCAATGAAGTGAATGAGGCTTGCACTTATCATGGGGTCAAGAATATCTTGGGTTTTCAGTACTCTTGGAACAAAGCAATGATAGCTCAGTTCTGTGCCACTCTCTATTATCATCAGCAAGGAGAGGGTAAGATTTCTTGGATGACAAGGTCAGAATGGTACTCAGTGACAGTGCAACGGTTTACCAACATCATCAAGTTTCGCAGTGGTTTCTCCTGTTCAGCTCGGATTTACAATGAGCCAGTACTTGATGTTAATGAGATGGACTTCATGTATGACATCACCTCTCACTTCTCTCCGCCAAAAACTACTGGGTTCCTTCCCTTCTATAAGGTAATGCATCGCATTCTTAGTAAGACTTTGGCTTCTAAAGAAGGCGATGCATCTAATCTTTATGGTCATGGAAGGAACCTGCTCAAGTGGTTGTCGGTTCAAGAGAAGTTTAACATTTTTGACTTCATGTTCTTTGAGATTCATGATACTGCATAAAAGCTAAATAGGGCGTGCGCTTATGCCCCCTTATATCATATGCATGATCGAGAAGATCCCTGGCGAAGTGTTTGAGAAGGAGGAGTCATATAAGAAACTTCAACCTCAAGTACCGGCTATTGTTACCTGAGCTCCACCTTCTACATGCCTAGTCACTAGAAGGGCTTCTACCAGTTCACCTCCATTATCCTCTCATGGTAGAGGCGGTTTGTTCAAGATTCTCAAAAGTTTCTTCAAGATCTGTCAGAACATGGATGCTCGTGCTCACAAGAAAAGGGTTGCCCGAAAGAACACTACAGGTACTAAAGAATGGCAACACTAGCAGAGGATTCCTCGTTCACCGGACAGCTCAGATATTGAAGAAGAAGCTCCTACCACTTATGATCTGTTTGCAGATATTACTCATGAGGAGCTTGTATATTTTGGACAACAGTCAGATGAGGTCTCTGAGGAGACAGCCAGTGATGACGATGCCGAAGAGTAGCTGCCACTATCTCTCTCTCTTTTTCTTTCCTTTTTTGGTGTCTTGATGCCAAAGGAGGAGAAATAGAGAAGCTCCTACCTATCTATCCATCTTTTATCTATCTTTGGTGTGAACTATTTGGACTTGTGTGCTTTTAAAACTTGGTCTGTAATATTTCGTACCTCCATGACATTTGCTTATGTGATGATGTGGTATATATGTGCTTTAACTATCTCAATGCATATTGCTTTTGGTTACAAGTTGAAATTCATATAAGCTTCTATTGTCATCTTAGTATGTGTTGATGTACATGGATTTAGAGGGAGCTTATGTGTTCTTTAACATGTAATCCTTGATTGTCCTTGTTGCTTCTCATTGGTTGTCCTCAATTCACCCAAAAAAAAAGGGAGATTGAAAGTGCATCTAGAATCCTTTGTAGATTTTGAGATGAATTGTGGCAAACAATAGAGCATTTGATGGCATTTTGTGAGTATGTGTGCAGGAACTAAGTCTATGGACATTTATCAACCCTCAAAAAGAAAAGAGTATTGTTGGCTCCTTGGCTCTGTGTTTATAGTATTTATTTTTTCTTGAGTTATAGGACTACCGTACTATCAAGGGGGTTCAGTATTTTTCTGTCTTGAAAATGGAAGTGCTCAAACTTTCTCGTTCCATCTTTATCTTAATCATCTTTGTTTGGTTATTGGCTCTAGATTTGTTCCGTTCCTCGAACTTGCCCACCCAGTGGCTGGACTCCAGAGAGGAAGCATGTAGCTTACCTTGGACTTATCCGTGTCTCCAGACTTGTCCGGCATCGGACATGTTCGGGCCAAGCTACGAACTCCAGAGCGTTGCTCATTTCAACAGAGCCGGACTAGTCCGCCCCTCCGGACTAGTCCGGGCCCGAACTTGTCCGTCAAGGCCTACGGACTCCAATGAAGGAGCACCCTGTGACTCTTCGGACTTGTCTGCCAGCAGACTTATTCGCTGGGCCGGCGGACTCCAGAGCAATTGCACCGCGGCCTTACCGAACTTGTCCGTGCCCTCTACGGACTCCAGAGAAATGACCATATTACTATTGAGCTCGATGTCTGGAATTGTCCGGACCTTCGAACTAGTCTGCTCCTGATATTTGTGAAAAGTCATCCTTGATTGATCTATATATTCCTTCTTCCCCTCATGTCTTAGGGTAACCAAAAAGCTTTCACATCTTTTCAAATCACGCCCTGAGACCCTCTGAGATCCACCTCTCCTCCTCCACTCATTCTTAATTGAATCCCTTGGGGTTTTGATTGAAGAAAGAGGAGATTGTGAGTCCTTCACCTCTCGTTTCGATTTGAGCACTTGATCTTTTCATTGCAGGACTTACAGAGCTTATTACTCTTGGAGATTCGTCTCCTAGACGGCTAGGTGTCGCTCGAAATCAATTAAGACCATTGTAGTGAGATCTGGGAGCTTTGTATCACCCCTCATCGATCTAGTGAAAACCAAGTTGATCATTGTGATCACTTAGAGAGGTTTTGGGTTAAGTGCAACCCGATCCTTTGTGAACTCCTCAACGGAGACGTAGGCTTCTGTGTGGAGCTGAAATTCAGTCAAAAATCTCTGTGTCTCTTGTCTCCGTTTGTTTTTGTGTTTGATCTATTTCCGCTGCGCAAGGACCAGACTTGTCCGCTATCGGACAAGTCCGACTGATCATACTAGTCTGCCCTCTATTTTACTGATCAAATTGTTTTTAAGTTCTGATTTTTAGATCATTGCCTATTCACCTCCCTCTAGGCAACTTTTAGTTGGTGATCACAGTGGAAAATTGTGATTGGTTCTTATATTGGTGCTGCAGTCGGGTAGGCTGTAGGTGTGTTGGTCTATAAGATGCGATGTCTATCAATTAGTAAATAGGTGCTTAATAGGAAGTGTATCTCCATTGTGTGCTTTTTATGCAAAAGAACCCTATACTGTCTTTGCCTTGTTTGTTGCTATATGTCATCTTTTCCCACACTTGTTGAGTACATCCCGTACTCAACCTTGCCTTTATAAATGTTGCTCAGTTCAAAGAAAAGTTTAAGAGGATATTGAAGATGCAAGAGTTAAAGCCTAGGCATGCTGTCTCTCTGTTCGACTGCCAGTGCAAGCTGCGTTACGCTTGGTTTTCTTTTCTGCTGCATTCGATAATCACTTATTTTCTCTTTTATCATGACATTGTTCTGTTTTACCATTAATGAAGTCAATTTATGATTTCTAGACATACATAAAGGGTCACTTTGTTTTAACCATAAAACCGAGTGTGACCGGCCCTCAACGGCTGATACTTGAAAAAAATATCATCCAAGTATATGACAAGAAGCGTAAAAGCAAAGAATGGCCGATATAAAGTATATCGTTGTCAAGAACAGTAAAATGGCTGATGAGTAGGGAGGACCATTGCCCTTAGAGGTTTTTGGGTGCCTAGAATATTTTATAGTGCAGAAACTTCACCAAAAAACAGGAGACATATGTTAAACACACAAAAATCAGAGTCATCGAAGTGTCCGGCATACTGCCGAAGTGTCCAACCAGCCCTCTCGGGTCCAGGCACTTGACCCACCCAAGTGTCCGGCCACAAGCCGGAGTATCCGGCATCTTGCCAGACTGTCCGTTAGGTCCTCTCGGATTTGGGTTTTTAGCCCACCGGAGCATCTGGCAACGTACCAGACTATTCGGCAAGCCATCTCGAGTTGGGACATGGAGCTCACCGGAGCATCCGTCACTATGCCGAACTATCCGGTGAGTCTTCTCGGGTTCTCGGATTCACACGATAGACACTTTGTTACTTTATCAGAGACTTTGATTACCAGAGTCTCCAGCACTTTACGGGACACTCCGGTGATGTCGGTTTAGGGAAGTTTTCAGCACATCAATTTTATTTTTATTTTTTAACTTGGGATCTATTGCCCTGCGGGACAAAACCATCCCACTTTTATAAAACAGAGACCAATGGAATCTCAATCGGCCTATCATTGGTCTTTACATTTTCATTCTTCTCTAAAGCTTAATCCTTTAATTCGACTCTCGTGCTGTTCTTCCTTCATTCCAACGACGACCGAAAACGATTCGGCTAGACTGATCGAACTCGGATCAACTCTAACACAATCCTCTTTCAATGGGTCCATCTCAAGATGATGTTGTTTAAGTGCTGTCTAAACTTGACACTAAAAAAATATCGGTATTTCTGCACACCGGTGTGCGAGTGGTTTGCTGGCTCGACGTCAACATGAACCATGTCTAGCGGCTCTAGCCTGGGTATACGCTGGTCAGGACCGCCTGGGTGTGCGCCACCCTCACCTCGGCGTGCTAGGGAGGAGCTTCTATGCGCGCAAGAGCACAGCTACGGAGGCTCAGACTCGTCGGCTGGCCACACGTCGCCTGGCCCGAGGGATGGCTGCAAATCGCCTCCGTCGTAGCCTGCTTCGGAGGCTCGGTATCTTGCCCGTGGCCGCGCTATGCCTGGCGTAGAGTCTCGTCAGAAATCTCGGTCACCATGGCACCATCACCTACTACGTCTGCCCGGACTCGCTGGACTGTTGCGCCTGACCTGGACTGGGAAGCGGCCGTGAATCTCCGCCGCCTGTTTGCCTTTCTTTTTGCGACAGGTCAGGAGTGAGGATTGAAGAAAGTTTAGGCAAGGGGCAAATCTTTCATGAAAACTTGAAACAGTACCAAAAACAAAACTAAAACCGAGAAAATTTGGATAATGGTGTTTAGGATAAGATAATCAGATTCATTGATGGCATTATTTGAATGTTTCACTAACTAATGGTATATAAAGGATGACTTTGTTAATGAGTGGTGCCAACCGAAATTCCCCGATCAAGCCCGTCATGTCACCGCGCTCGGCTCCCAAGCGGAGCCGCAGAACGGCACACGTGGCTCATCTCCAAGGGTCGACCACCGCTGCTACAGCTCCCGAATCCCTCATCTGGCTTGACCTCTGCCGCCGCCATCACCGAGCCCAACGAAACCATGTAGACGCTCCCGCGGTGTTGGCCTAAGTCGAACGTGTTTCCAGCTTCCGCAAGCAACGCGCATGTGCAACAAGCATAGTACTCCATTTTTCCATGCGCTCAATTGACTTGCCCAGGGAGGCAGGCAGGCACAGCAGTTGTTCGATGAAATGCCCGGTAAAAGCATAGTCTCGAGGATCGCACTGATCATTGAGGATGGCATGCATTGGAAGTCAAAGATGCGGATTAGGCTGTTCATTGTTTACATTTTTGATCGATTGTGCCATCAGGTCAAGAATTCCTCCACCCACCTTCATCCGCTCCTCTTTTCGAGTAGCGCCTACCTCAGATTTCTTTGATGTTACTACAGTGAGGAGCCCCTGGAGAAGAAGGAGCAACTGCCGGATGCGGTCGCCGGGTTGCACATGATGATGGAGGGGTGCTTGAGCTTCAGGGAGGCCTTCACTGTTCTTTAGCACTCACAGAGACGGTGGCGGGCCGGTGGCAGATGATGGAGGCGAGCTGGGAGCTGTGTGGGTAGACGAGGAAGCGAGCTGGAAGCCTATGAAGGAGACGAACACTGCATAGGGAAGAGTTACGTGGGAGCCAAGCAAATATAATGTCGGACGACGGCAGTATCTCCACGCGTTGACCATCCAGAATAGGTCCGTATATATTTTTTTTTCCCAATTAGATTCGCTGTCCGAGTCCATTGGCCTCGCCTTCTCGTCCATGGTGCTCATCTTGCAGGAATGAGAGGTTTGTGTTCTACTCCTATATTGGAACTGTTTTGTTTTTCCATTGAAATAGATGCATAACTCCTGGCCCTCGATCCTGTTCGTGGAGCGGCTGGGGGCGTCACCTCAGCCTAGGAACAGTTGCGACACAGGATGGCTGGGCGTTTTTGAGGCTCTCAGTCACTGAGATCGTTGGTAGACACACATGTAGATTATGAAGAGTTTGTTTGTAGCCCGAATTGCTCTTGAATATACTAATTCCATAATGTCCGGACCAACAAGGCGAAGGTACTATGTCCCGGCGTTGGGTGCTTCCTGATTGCAACCATCCTGTAGTCACTCGTCCAATCTTCCAATGGTCCTGACAATCAGGAGAGGCTAGCAAAATCCATGGCAATTCTGTAAATTTTTGTTGCTGTGCTGTGGTGTGAAATTCTGTCAAGTCTTTTCAGCTTGGAAACTCTCGGGATCATATCCCACGGATACTTACGGTCCGAGGTTACTCGACGGTCCAAGTTACAATTTACGACACATCAATAACGACCGTCCCATGTTCTTCGTAGGCTCAAAGAAAGAGTCTCACAAGATTTCACAAAGCTCAACTAGAGAGTCAGACGCATTCGATCACAAGTGTTAGAATTGATCTCTAACCATTTGGCCCAACGGCCAAATGGGCCTTTGACCTAGCGCCCTGATCAGGGGCGCCCAGCCCAACAATGACAGGTGGGCCTCTGTTAACAGCGCCACAATAAATACAGGTGGGTGTTGGGGCAGCACGGATAACCAAAGTTCATCGTGCCACCACCAGCCCCACCGACACAACCCCTAGTCCGATCTACAGGGGGCGCTCAAGCAACGGGAAACTCCACCACTGCTCTCTCTCTCGCCCCCCTCTCACCAGGTCGCCGCCATAAGGACATTGACTGTGCCGCCGACCTCTATGCCTCTGCCCTCGTCACCGACCGTCGCTGCCCTAGCGCAGAAAAGCAGTAGCGATAAAGGGCAGATGGCCACCTCGTCATCCTCGACTCCGGTGACCGGATCGAAAGGTATAAACACATGAAAAGGCACTCCTCTCCCTCTCGCTCTCGGATCCTACTCCTAGGTGATCCACAACAGAGACAAACAACAAGAGCCATCCCGACTCTCATAGGGTCAGGAGCAGTGTAACGACAAGGCTTAATCTCCCGATGGTCAAGTAACCAACTTACTTTCTGACTCCAAGGTTGGGCGACCAACCCGCGACAAGACCTCTGCCAGTATAGACATTTCTGGCGACTGTACAAAGGGGCAGGGAGGTAAAGGAAAAGGTTAAGCAACTTTGTCCCCCTCCTCCCCCGCGTTGAGCAGAGGACAGGCGAAAGACGACAGCTAGCGCCAGAGGATCACCTAGAGAGCATTCTCGAAGATGCCGTTGGCCCCACCCGTTAAAGGAGGCCTATTTCCGTGGGAGCCAAGTTTCAGAGGACGTCCAGTTTCGTGAGCATCAAGTTTAATTGTGGCCCTCACCTGTTAGGGAGCCGTCTATTTCACCCTCCTCTGTAATCCCGTCCAACATGTATACAAAGGCTCACCGGGGATCTCCGTACAAGAAACGAACGACGAACACAAGAAACATACAACCACATAGGCGCGCTATGGACTCTGTCCACGTAAGAGCCCTTCTGTCATTGCAATTCACTCGATCATATGTGAGTTCATCGATTCCGACCCTTATACGTAAAGTATTACACCTCGCGGTGGTCCGAATCAGGTTACATTCTTGAGTCCATCGTGGA
The DNA here is from genome assembly GCA_001602295.1 of Zoysia matrella. Taxonomy (NCBI): domain Eukaryota; kingdom Viridiplantae; phylum Streptophyta; class Magnoliopsida; order Poales; family Poaceae; genus Zoysia; species Zoysia matrella. The sequence continues at coordinate 290,804 of BCLG01000143.1, forward strand.
TTCAGCCATATCGATTAGTAAGAAGCGCACCGTACCCCTCCGATCGTATAAATTTATACTGTGCCGATGTACGGAACACCGACAGAAACACTTGTATGGAACAAATAGTGTGATTTTCTCAATGCTCAATAGGAACACTGTTAATGGAAATCTTATTGAACACGTCCTTTAGACAGGTATATAGTATATACATGATTTCTTTAACTGTACGGGCACCTTTTTTTTCTTTTAGACTGATTTTCTGATTGAACTCACCGCAAAGACACAACATGGAATATTTGATGCTGTTTTAAATGGAGTCGTTGATTTTTATTCGGATACCTAGCCCGTGATCTCTGTTAGCATAAAGGATCTTATAAGAAAAATGTTGAATCCTCCACCAGCGCAGCGCCTAACACCACATCAAGTTTAATGTTTGTTACTGTCAGCTTACATATATCTTTTGTCCATTACTATGGTTGATTTCTTGACTAACTATTCCACTATTGTTTTTGTATGAAAAATTATTCAAAAAATATCGAGGCATTTTTCCTTGTTTCAAGATATCCCTGGATTTTTGAACAAAGAGTTGCTCTAATCGACTGCTTGATCTGGTGCAACACTCGCTTGATCATGATCGTCCGCTTGATCATAATGTGTTATATTGTCTTTCTGTATTTAAAAAGGATTGCATTACGTTGCTCTGCCTGTAGCGTAGCACGGGCACCCGGACTAGTATATATAGTAGTTGTTTCACAATCCACTAATACACTGGTTGGGTCAAACTTTCAAGCCACTTTATGATTCATACTGTTTTTGACAGTCCAATATGTCCTATCATACTTATATTTTTTTTAACTTTTGTTGGATTTGAATTCCAACTCCAATGGCATCTGATGCATCCCCTATTATCCGTCTCTTCCATTCCTGCTGGCATCGGATGCATCCAATATTACCCATCCCTTTCATTCCTACTTGTTATATATTTATTGGGTCAATTGCGAAACTAACCCTCTTAACTAATTGCATTTTAATCCTGTTTTTAAGGTGTGTGCATTGAATCCTGGTTTTTTAAAATTAACACAGATATCGATCCTACTCCGGTATGAGCATTTGACAGGGTTAAGTCAAATGTAAAAAGACATACTTGACATTGCATCATTTACCCTACTTTTTTCATTAGTTCGACGCGAATGACCCAATTTTATAAACGAAAAATCCAACAACGTAAAGATTTCAACAATAATTGAATCGTATTTGAACTTAAATTTAACAGAAATTTGAATGTTTTGAAAACAATTTGAATAACTTCAAAAAATTTAGAATTTTGAAAGTAACATTTCAATCAAATCAAAATTATTAATCATGGGTTCATAGATTAGATTTTAGAAAATTTAGAAACTAGGGTCAGGTTTAAAAATGGGTAGCTTAGGGTTAGGTTGTGAAAGCTCTCAGAAAATCAATTTCAAAATTTTGGTGTCATTTTTTAGAAATTTCAAAAAATAAAAATAAAAATAGGGCCATGCTTAAAAATAGGCAGGGGTTTCAAAAGGCTCCAGAATCAATTTCACTATTTTTATAAATTTTCAAAATTTGAAAAACTAGGTCTAGCTTAGGGTTACGGTTTGAAGGGCTCCAGGAAAATCAATCATATGATGTTTGATTAGTAAAGGTACGAGGCAATAAGTAGCATCTGAATATGTAAGGGTTATTTTTGTTCTTTCCTCAATCCATCTGCCATCAATTGATTTTCTTTTCTTTTTTAAATCACCAAAAAAAACACTTGCTGCTAACCTCATTACACACTAGGCCAAACGGCAGCTTCATTTAAAAAAGCAGGGTCAAATAAAAAACCCTAAGAAATAGGGCCAAACATGCAATAAGGGTTAGTGGTGCCATTGTCCCGTATTTATTAGGGTGTGTTACCTTGGT
>BCLG01000144.1:3267-22497 GCA_001602295.1 Zoysia matrella
TAAATTACAGGACAATGGCGTCCCTTAGTCCCTCACAGAATGAAAGAAAACACATTGGTGTTATTTCTATAGAAAGAGCGGCAGCAAGAACAGGGTAGACATGTGAGAGATTGGGGAGGATGGCTAGAGAGTATAGAGTTCTTCTTTCACAAGAAAGGCTGATGCTCATTGTGCACCAATGTAAGGTATATGATCTTATTTGGATAGGTTAGGACAAGGTAAGCCCAGTGGAGCCACATAAGTCGAAAGGATGATACGCTACCCATATAACCAAACTAATTTATTGGTCTACATCAGAAAGAGAAAAATTTTTACCTTAAATTTTCATTTTACACTAATACTCGGTTACCACTTCTAGGTCCTAAAAGACAGGTGTCCAGATAGGTGAAGGGTATTGTCTATTTACTGTAAAACTGAGGTGGTCAGTTAGCACTCTATCAATAAGGCGTTCATTTGAGATGTATAGTATCGATTCAAGGATCTGAAATTAACAGGAAAATTTGAGAAGATGGTGAGGCAAAAGTTAGCAGATTGAAGGTATTTGGAAGCTTAAGATAGATGTAATTGAAAAGTTAATATCGGAGTTTGTTGGTTTTGACCTCATTATTGATGAAAATTACAGACACTAAAAGTGGTACGACAATCAATACCACAATAGAAATGGATTATCAACACTTTTAGAGATGAAGATATCACTATTATTCTTAGAATTTTGAAATGAGATCCTTCATTCGCCAGCCAGATCTACCCTCCGGTTGAGTGCATGCCGTCACATAGATGAACTCACAGGAATGGCAAAAAAACCTTTGACCCCATGAGAGAGGGATGTCTTCGACTCGGTGTGGCAGGATACACAACGATCTTTTGCCCCTCCTCCCTTGTCCTACTACAACCAATGATGATGGGGGCAAGGAGCTCATGCATTAATAAAAATTTTATTAGAGGTAGGTGGGTCATTTGGTTTAACTACTATTATTGCCTCGGATTTTTAATAATCCTTATATTGTTAGATGGAAAAAGTACTCAGATTGAAAAATTATTCTCATCTCTAATATGAAATGACGGATATATTTATAACCTTCGAATGAAGATAATACACCAATTACTATTGAAGAGGGAATTCCAATTACAAGGGAATGGTGGCCTTCATAGGATAAAAAAACACATTTATGTTGTTTCTATTGATATAACAAGGGCAATAAGAATTAAGCAGGCATGTAAGATACTCAGGAGAATGGTTAGAGAGTCTAGAGGATTATTTTTAACAAAGGTGGGTCGTCATTGTGCACAAACACAATGCATATAATATATTTGGGTAATTTATAACAAGTTAAGCTATTAGAACCGAATAAGTGGAAAGGATTCTAGGCTACCGCATAACCAAACTAATTTATTTGATCTATGCCATTAAGATATAATTGCTACATTAATATTTTCATTCCACATTGATACTCTATCGTATTACTTGTTTCTGAAAGATAAGTGTCGAGATGGAATAAGGGTGTTTTTTTTGTTTACTGTAGAACTGAAGATGACGAGTTGACACCATCGATCAGACATTTGTCTGGGGTGTGTAGTAATATCGGTTGAAAAATCTACTTCCAAATGTATTTGAAAGCTCAAGGCAAATGTAATTAGAAATATAATCTCAGAGTTTGGTGGTTTTGACCTCATTACTGATGAAAATCATTAATATAAAAATAGTACGACAATCAATACCGCAATGGAATATATGCATAACACTTTTATACATATATATAGATATCACCATTAGTATAACCATTTCAAAACAAGATTATTTTAAATAGATCAAGTTAAGCCCAATGGAGCCAGTAAGTTGAAAGGATGTTAGATTATCATACAACCAAATAAATTTATTTAGTCCAAATCAGCCAAAGAGGTTTTTGAAATTTTCATTTGGCACTGCTACTTTGTTGTATCATTTGTCAATTCTGAAAGATAGGTGTCCTGATGGGAGAAGGATTGTTGTATATTTATCGTATAATTTTAGATAGCGAGTTAGCACTCTATCAATTAAGTATTCATCTGTAATTTAGAAGGTTGAGCAAGGCCCAATTGAAGCACAGCGTCGCGGTCCAGCTGGCCCACTCTGTTGCATCACCGCTAGATGATGGAAACAGCGTTCTGTATCTCTAGAGAGAGAGAGATGGCGCAGAAGGTCTCAGAGGGTCGCGTGCCCGCCTAGGAAGCTCTGGGCGGACTGGGGTGAGGCAAAAGTTAGCGCACGTGATTATCTCAAAGTTTGATGGTTTGAACCTCATTATTGATGAAAATTGCAGAAACTGTAAAAAGTGTTATGATAATTAATACCACAATGGGAATGGATGCTCACCATTTTTAAGATGAAGACGTATTTAGGATGGAACAAAAATTATTCGTATCTCTAACATGAAATGAAGGATTAGGTAATAAGAATTAGGCAGACATGTAAGATACTCGGGAGGATGGTTAGAGAGTCTAGAGGATTAGTTTCAACAAAAGCGGATAGTCATTGTGCACAAATACAAGGCATATAATTTATTGGGCAATTTAGGACAAGTTAAGCTATTAGAACCAAGTAAGTGGAAATGATTTTAGGCTACCGCATAACCAAACTAATTTATTTGATCTATGTCATTAAGACAGAATTACTATATTAATATTTTCATTCCACACTGATACTCTATCGTATTACTTGTTGTTTCTGAAAGATAAGTGACGAGATGTAATAAGAGTGTTTTCTATTTACTTTAGAACTGAAGATGGCGTGTTGACACTCCATCGACGAGACATTCTTCTGAGGTGTGTAGTAATATCGATTGAAAAATCTACTTTCAAATGCTTAGCAAACACAAATGTATTTAGAAGTTCAAGGCAAATGTAATTGGAAACATAATCTCAGGGTTTGATGGTTTTGACCTCATTACTGATGAATATCACTAATATAAAAATAGTACAACAATCAATACCACAATGGAATATGTGCTTAACACTTATATATATATAGATATCACCATTAGTATAACCATTTCAAAACAAGATTATTTTAAATGGATCAAGTTAAGCCCAATGGAGCCACGTAAGTTGAAAGGATGCTAAATTGTCATAAAACCAAATAAATTTATTTAGTCTAAATCAGCAAAAGAGAATTGGTTTTTGAAATTTTCATTTTGCACTGTTACTCTATTGTATCATTTGTTGGTTCTGAAACATAGGTGTCCAGATGGGAGAAGGATGTTGTATATTTGCTGCATAACTTGAGGTAGCGAGTTAGCACTCTATCAATTAGGTATTCATCTGTAATGTAGAAGGTTGAGCAAGGCCCAATCGAAGCATAGCTTCGTGGTCTAGCCGGCCCACTTTGTTGCATCATTGCTAGAAGACGGAAACCGCGGTCTCTCTCTCGAGAGAGATGGCGCAGAAAGTCTCAAAGGGTCGCGTGCCTGTCAAAAAAGCTCCGGACAGTCTGGGGTGGGGCAAAAGTTAGCGCACTTGAGGTATTTGAAAGCTTAAGAAAAGTCTGATGGTTTGGACCTCATTAGTGATGAAAATTGCAGAAACTGTAAAAAGTGCTATGATAATTAATAGCACAATGGGAATGGATGCTCACCATTTTTAAGATGAAAACATATTCAGGTTCGAACAAAAATTATTCGTATCTCTAACATGAAATGAAGGATTAGGCAATAAAAATTAGGCAGACATGTAAGATACTCGGGAGGATGGTTAAAGAGAATAGAGGACTATTTTCAACAAACGTGGAACGTCATTATGCACAAATACATGGCATATAATCTATTTGGGTAATTTATGACAAGTTAAGCTATTAGAACCTAGTAAGTGGATAGGATTCTAGGCTACCGCATAACCAAACTAATTTATTTGATCTATGCAATTAAGATAGAATTGCTACATTAATATTTTCATTCCACACTGATACTCTGTCATATTACTTGTTTTTTCTGAAAGATAAGTGTCGAGATGGAATAAGGGTGTTTTCTATTTAATGTAACTTAAAGATGGTGAGTTGACACTCCATCGACCAGACATTCGTGTGAGGTGTGTAGTTATATCAGTTGAAAAATCTACTTCCAAATGTTTAGAAAACCCAAATCTATTTGGAAGCTCAAGGCAAATGTAATTAGAAACATAATCTCAGAGTTTGGTGGTTTTGACCTCATTACTAATAAAAATCAGTAATATAAAAATGGTACGACAATTAATACCACAATGAAAATATATGCTTAATACTTTTATAGATATCGATATCACCATTAGTCTTACCATTTCAAAATAAGATTATTTGAAATGGATCAAGTTAAGCCAAATGGAGCCACGTAAGTTGAAAGGAGGCTAGATTATCATACAAACAAATAAATTTATTTAGTCTATATCAGCAAGAGAGAATTGGTGTTTTGAAATTTTCATTTCACATTGATACTATGCTGTATCATTTGTCGGTTCTGAAATATAGGTGTCTAGATGGGAGAAGGATGTTGTATATTTGTTGTATAACTTGAGGTAGCGGTTAGTACTTTATTAATTAGGTATTCATATGTAATGTAGAAGTTTGAGCAAGGCCCAGTGGAAGCACAGCATCGCGGTCCAACCGGCCCACTCTGTTGCACCACCGCTAGATGATGGAAACAGTGGTCTCTCTCTTTCGAGAGAGAGATGGCGTAGAAGGTCTTAAAGGGTTGCGTGCTTGCCAAGGATGCTCAGGACGGTTTGGGGGGAGGCAAAAGTTAGCACATTTGAGGTATTTGGAAGCTTAAGACAGATGTAATTGAAAACTTTAATCTCAAAATTTGATGGTTTGGACCTCATTTTTTATGAAAATTGCAGCAACTGTAAAAGTGCTATGATAATTAATACCACAATGGGAATAGATGCTCACCATTTTAAGATGAAGTCATATTCAGGTTGGAACAAAAATTATTCGTATCTCTAATATGAAATAAAGGATATATTCATAATCTTCCAATGGAGATGACATACATTGTGGTTTCAAAGTTACCAATAACTATTGAAAAGGCAATTCCAGTTACAAGGCAATGGTGGCAATCATTGGATACAAGGAAACACATTTGTGTTGTTTCTATTAAGGCAACAGGAGGCAATAAGATTAGGCAAACATGTGAAAGACTCAGAAGAATGGCTATAGAGTCTAGAAGACTACTCTTACAACAAAGGTGGATAATTATTGTGCACCAATGCAAGATATGTAATCTTATTTGGTTATGTTAGGACAGGGTAAGCCCATTAGAGCCACATAATTGGAAATGATGCTAGACTAACCACGTAATCAAACTAATTTAGTTGGTCTAAATCATCTTGAAATCTCATTTGAAATCTCATTTCATAGTGATACTATGTCATACCACTTATCGGTTCTAAAAGACAGGTCTCTAGGCGATAAGAGTTTTACCTATTTACTGTATATTTTACCTATTTACTGTATATTTGAGGAAGTGAGTTAGCAGTTAGCACTTGGTCAAATAGGCATAGTATCAGTTGAAGAATATGATGTTAACATGAAAATTTTGAAAAGATGAATGGAGGTAGTTGGGAGATTAAGAGATGTAATTGGAAACTTAACCTTAGAATTTAGTGATTTTGACATCGTTTTTTATGAAATTAGAACTCTTATAAAAGTGATATAACAATCAATATATAATAGGCATGGATCCTCAATACTTAGAGTGAGTCTTACAATTTCAGTCGAGGCAAAAGGGGCAGAAAGATTGGACAAAGATGTTAAAGATTGGGAAGATGGCTAGAGAGTCTAGATGACTCTTTCACAACAAAAAGCGGATGGACATTGCGCATCAATGCAAGACATATAATCTTATCTTAGTTGAGTAGGTTAGGACAAGTTAAGCCCATTGAAACCGCATAAAGCATATAACCAAACCAATTTATTTTGTCTAAGCCATTAAGAAAGAATTGGTACCTTGAACTTTTTATTTCACACTGATACACTGTCAGACAAGTTGTCAGTTCTGAAAGATAGATGTCTAGATGGGAGAAGGATGTTGTATATTTACTGTAGAATTGGAGATGGTGCTACCTTGAACTTTTTATTTCACACTGATACACTGTCAGACAACTTGTCAGTTCTGAAAGATAGATGTGTAGATGGGAGAAGGATGTTGTATATTTACGGTAGAATTGGAGATGGTGAGTTAGCACTCCATCTATTAGGTATACACATAAAAGAATATGATGTTAACAGAAATTTTTAAGGAGAGGGTGAGGAAAAACCTTAGTGGACTAGAGGTGTTTGGAAGCTTAAGACATATGTAATTAAAAAATTAATCTCAGAGTTTGGTAGTTTTAACCTTATTGTTGATGAAAATTATAGATAATGTAAAAATGGTATGACAATCAATACCATAATGGGTATGTATTCTTAATACTTCTAGATAAGTCAGATCACAATATCAACATGTGGTCTTAAACTGTATCAAAAATTAAAAGTCGATACATTTTGCAACCATACGTTGATTTATGACCTGAATTATTTATTTGTGATCGTGCGATCGAATTACTTTAGTTGCATTGTAAAGGGAGAAAAACTTTCTTTATCATATAGTACTATACTTTCATTGTAAAGGAAAAAACTTTCTTTGTGAAATAAATTTAAATTCTAAATAAACAATTTTTTCTTTATGGGAGGGAGGGAGTACTGTCCCCATATGTAAGGATCAAAAACACTGAGAAGGTGGGTTGAATCAGACTTATAGAATTTAATTCACTACAAACTTAAATTATGAGACTCAAACCACAACAAGAGCAATCTACACAATGGTAGTAGGTCAAGACCCCTAACAATGCTAGTGATAAGATGAAAGCAACAAATAAACACTAGCACGATCGCCACAAGAGGAATCATAAAGCAATATAAAACTCTACTCAATGGTATGAAATGCGAAAAGTAAAGAGAGAGAGTCAAGAGAATGCTCAGTGATTTTTTCCGAGGTCTCAGAAGGTTGGCGCCTTCCCCTAATACTCATTGGACCACTCCCGTCAGAGTCTTGATCCCTTCCGCCATTTCTGAAACTGTCACACACAATACATCGTGCTAGAGCAGGCCTCCAAGGCTCCGGGCGCTCCTTCCTGGTGTCCCTTTTAAGCGGGGGACCCGAAACCGCTCACAAACTTGGCGTCGTCTTCCACAATCTCCTTAGAAGCTTGAACAACGACTCCTAGCCAGTCTAGGCTGTCAAAACTAAGAGTAATAGGCAAAGATCACTCCTCTCAAAGCCCCACAAACTCTAAAAGTGTATGAATGCTCTTATCACTCTCCTACTAGCACCGAAGATCTTCAATCTTGTGATGTGCTTCTTTCTTGGTGTCCTTTGGCCTCTCACAAGTTTGCTCCAGCAATTCAGACCTCAGGCACATGACAAAACGTACGTCCCCCTTTACAGTTTAAATAGGCTCTGAATCCAGAAACAACTGTTGAGATGTAATGTTATAAAGTTGACTGCTTTTGCCATTCACCGAACAGTCCGGTGCACCACCAGACTATCCGGTGGCTCCTTCTGTCAGCAGACTAGGGAAACACTCTCTGTGGAATCCATTACATATGACACCAGACTGTCTGGTGCATACCTTCACTGAACTGTCCGGTGACTCACTTTTGGACTTCTAGAGATACCTCTTCTAGACTCCATCTTCTAGCTCATCGAACTGTCCGGTCAACACCACCGGACTGTCTGGTGACGTCTTCTCTTCGACTCCAAAGAGCACCTCTCTCCAGACTGGTTTCTCCTGGCTCATCGGATTGTCCGATAACTGTTCTGCTTTTACCTTTGTCTTCGACTTGACTTCGGCTTCCATTGCTTCACTTACTCTGCCATTTTCAATGTTTTTTGAGGTACCTAAGAGCATTCGTGCCCTATAACACTTGTATAACTTGAGAACAAATGACTTAATCCCCCTTAATAGTACCGACAATCCTATGGACTCTCTAGCTAGTTTTTAGCCTTGGTCCACCGAAGCCCAGAACCTCTCTTTTTGGGATCATCCTTGTCATCCATCAAGGAATCCCATCATGTTGTAGTAGAATCAGTGGGATGGTACCTACAATCATAACCGTTATTTATGGTGTTTATTCAATCACCAAAATCAATTCCTACCTTTTAGGGACTTCGAAGTCATGAAGCTTACACCATATCTATAATAGAACATTGCTAGCTATAATGCACCTTGTTATCTCAAGGCAATGTTTAAATATTTTGTGATTATATGTTGATTGTGTATATGACTAAATTATTTGTGGTCATGTGATTGAGGTGTGACTTAAGGGTGCATTTGGTTAGAGGATAATGTTGGATGTGATTGTCCCATCCATATTTTTATAGGTTGGATGGGACAATACAATTTTTTGTTTGTTTAAGGGATGAGCTATACCAGGGTGAGGATAATTAAATTACTAATACTAATATAATGATAATTAGCATAAAGATACATATTTTTTTATGTAATAATTATTCATAAACTAAATACTAATAAATTATACTACTTATAACAATTATCTATATCATAATTAATAAAAAATACAGATTTATCAAATTATATTCTAATTGATGCACAAAATTGACAAAAATAATTTTCTACTATTAAATACCACTACTGCTAAAATATACAGTAGATAATTATTCCTATTTATGATACTAATTAATAAACACGCTCATACAAGATGGACGAACTCATCCATTAGAGTGTGTTTGGTCTAGTGGATGAAGATTGATGGGAGGATCCCATCTAAGTTTTTTTTACATGTTTAGCTCTCCGTTTGCCTGAATGGAACCATCCAAGTTTACGAAATATTCTTGGTCGATGCTGAAAGGAGTTGTCCATTTTTGGTTAGATAAGCTCATCCACATTGTTTAGGTTTGTTTGTTAGTGTCGGGATAGTGTACCCCAGGTACCTACGGATCAACTCCTACGACGCGGCCCAGCTACGGTCCGCAATTCAGCGGCCCACCAAGGACTTCACAAAGGCGGCCCGGCCTCAGCAGTCAGAAAGCCTCGTCAAGGCCCAAAGACGGAGGCGTAATCGTTCCAACCCCCAGGGGTCAGGACCCGAGCTATCGGGATCCTAGCGATCAAGACTCGCCCGTCGACCGCTGGAAGCAGTTATCACTCCAGCAAACACACCGATTCAGAATCTCTGGCGATGTGCAGTTACGCAAAGAGGATAAGCATTCCGGAAGATTCCGCAACTACCCGGTCGAACGAGAAACAACCCTCCAGGCGATAAAGCTGAGCAGTAAAGCAACCCTGTTCCCTCTTAGTGAACAAGGGTACGAACGAGAGGCGCCGATCGTCTGGCCCAAACGCCAGAGAGCATGACTCTCTAGAGACTGTGGCCCCACCTGTCAAGGGGTCATCCCCTTCCGTAGGCGGCAAGATGCTTAAACCATGATCCGGTCACCTCAACCATTGTTTGGTCCAGGCAACCTAGGTCCGGCCCTATATAAGGGGCACCCGGGGAGAAACAAAAAGGAGATACGCAACAGACACATAGAGCAACGGTGATAATCACCACCTGTAAACCACCCCCATCACGCGAGCTTGGGACTCTCGGATCCGTCCGGAGCCCTCCCGCATTGTACTCTCGTGTTCTTGAGATTCATACGATCGATCTCTCGCCCCTGGACGTAGGGTATTACGCCTCGAGGCGGCCCGAACTAGGTTAACCTTTGCGTCTCACTTGTAGACTAGGCCATTCGATTCCGAAAACGCACGATCCCCCGTCCGATCGTATAAATTTACTGTGTCGGTGTACGAAACACCGGCAGTTGGCGCGCCAGGAAGGGGCTTTTCGATGCGTTTTCTTTCGCTGTTTCGATGGCTCCGACTTTCGTTTTAGTCGAAGATTCTTCCACTCTCGACTGTTCTTCGGGGATTTCGCGGTTGCCATCACTCGTGATGGTCGATCGTGGGGCATTCCCACTTTCATTGCTGGCTAGGATTTCTGCTTTGAAATCCTGGATTTCGTCGTCGACTCTGGCCGTCACACCATCGAGGCACGGAGGCAGGCCAGAAGTGACCGCTACACCGACTCTGGCCGCGACCGATCCCTCGAGCAACGTCCTCGACGGCACAGCTACAACGACGCTCGGAGCCTCAGCCCCGACGACATCGGACCCCGAGCGTTCGGGGCCCGCATCCGAAGAGCTGACTTCCCCGACAAATTTCGCGCTCCAACCAACATCATCCGGTACACTGGCGAAACAAATCCTGCCCACTGGCTTGAGGATTACCGCCTCGCGTGCCGATCCAGTGGCGCGGACAACCTCTTCGCCATCCAGTACCTGTCGCTTTTCCTGTCCGACTCGGCCAGGGGGTGGCTCGAACATCTTCCGAGGGATAGCATCCACGGCTGGGCCGACCTTCGTCGGCAACTTTCAGGGGACCTATACCCGCCCGGGTAACTCCTAGGATCTGAAGAACTGCAAGCAGAAGCCCGGCGAGTCCCTTCGAGATTACATTCAGCGATTTTCGCGCAAGCGAAACGAGCTGCCCGACGTCAGCGACGCCACATCATCAACGCCTTCACCTGCGGCACGACATCCAAGGCGCTCGTCCACAAGCTGGGGTGTAAAAACCCCCGAACGGCACGTGCCCTACTTGACATCGCCACCACATTCGCCATCGGAGAGGAGGCTGTTCAAGCCAACTTCAACCGAGAACAGGCCAAGGACAAGGAGAGGTCCAAGGCCGACCGAAAGAAAGATGATCGCCCCGACCGGCGACCCGACCGCCGAGATGGGAGCGGGTCGAACAACAAGAAACAGAAGCATCGCCGGCAAGATGAAGAGTTCGTCGGCGTCACCGACCGACCGCCTCGACCTCCCAAGAAGCCGGCCAACCACGACCACCACATCGAAAAGATGCTCGACCTACCATGCGACTTCCGTGACGCACACTCTACGGGGCTGCAACCTCATGAAGGCCTTCTTCAAGGGGTACTTTCGCCCCGACGCTCATCCTCAGCAGAAGCAGTCTGATCCTTCGGCGAAGGAAGGGGAGGGTATCCCTGACAGCACCTTCCCCGAACCGGAAGACTGTCTGATGATCATTGGCGGGTCAGTGGCCTACGAGTCGCGCCGCCATGAGAAGCAAACATGGCGGGAGGTCAACGTGACCACTCCCGCCGTCCCTTCGTATCTTAAGTGGTCGGAGGCTTCGATCACCTTCGATAGGTCTGATCACCCCGACCATGTTCCTCAGCCCGGGCGCCTGCCCTTGGTGCTCGATTTGATAATCGGCACCACCAGACTGTCCAAGGTCTTCATGGATGGAGGCAACGCACTCAACATCCTCTACATCGACACGTTCAAGGCCATGAAGCTCTCGAGGTCCGACCTCCTCCCGAGCAACGTTCCGTTTCATGGCGTCATCCCAGGGGGTAGCGCCGTACCCTTGGGTCGGATCACGTTGCCGGTCACCTTCGGCGACCGCGACAACTTCAGAACGGAGAAGCTCACCTTCGAAGTAGTCGATTTCTCCGGTGTATACCATGCCATCCTTGGCCGACCCGCGTACGCCAAGTTCATGGCGATCCCCAACTACGTCTACCTCAAGCTCAAGATGCTGGGGCCCAAAGGTGTCATCGCTGTGGCCTCTCGCTTCAAACACGCTCTCGCCTGTGAGAAGGAAAGCTACGAGCTGACCGTCACCTTCGCGGGACGGGCCCAGCTGAAGGAGATACGTCAGTCCCAGGTGTTCGCTGTGACGCTTGACTCCAAGCCGGCCTCCTCCACGTCATTCGAGCCCACCGACGACTCCAAGGAGATCTCCCTCGACGACTCCGACACCTCCAAGAAAGCCAGAATCGGGACCGCGCTCTCCGATGCATAGGAAAGCGCGCTCATCGACTTGCTCCACCGGAATCGAGACGTCTTCGCATGGGCACCATCCGATATGCCAGGCATCCCGAAGGAGGTCGCCGAGCACTCTCTGCACATCGTTCCCGGCTCTCGACCAGTGAAGCAACGACTTTGACGCTTCGATGACGAGAAGCGCCGCGTCATTGGCGAAGAAATCACCAAACTGCTCGATGCTAAGTTCGTCAAAGAGGTCTACCACCCAAAGTGGGTGGCCAAACCTGTAATGGTTAAAAAGAAAAATGGGAAATGGAAAATGTGTGTTGATTACACGAGTCTCAACAAACCATGCCCAAAGGATCCGTTTCCTTTGCCGCACATAGATCAGGTGGTCGATTCCACCGCAGGGTGCGAAACCCTCAGCTTCCTCGATGCGTACTCCGGGTACCATCAAATATCCATGCGAGACTCCGACTAGTCAGCCACATCGTTCATCACACCCTTCGACTCGTTCTGCGACGTCACCATGCCTTTTGGCCTCAAGAACGTCAGTGCCACGTACCAACGCTGTATGTAGAAATGCTTCCACAGTCAGCTGGGACGGAACCTGAAGGTCTACGTCGACGACATCGTCATCAAGGCTCGGCAGGTGGCCGACCTCATCAAAGACCTGGAAGAAGCTTTCGTCAACCTCCGACGGTTCCGCATCAGCTCAATCCCGAGAAGTACGTTTTTGGCGTCCCCACCGGCAAGCTCCTCGGATTCGTCATCTCTGAGCGCGGCATCGAAGCCAATCCTGAGAAGATCGTCGCCATCCGCAACCTCGGGCCCATCGACAACATGAAGGGTGTCTAGAAGCTCACTGGGTGCCTGGCGGCTCTCAGCCGCTTCATCTCCAGACTGGGTAAGAAGGCAATGCCTTTTTACCGACTCCTCCGTAAGTCCGACCGCTTCTCCTAGACCCCCGAAGCCCAGGAGGCCTTTGAACAATTGAAGACCATGCTGTCTTCCCCGCTAGTCCTAACTTCGCCAACCCCCGGTGAGCCGTTACTACTCTACATCTCCGCCACCGCCAAGGTCGTCAGCACGGCGCTGGTCGTTGAGCGATCAGAGGAGGGTCGGGCCTTGAAGGTCCAGCGACCCGTCTACTTCATCAGCGAAGTACTCGCCGATGCCAAGACCCGATATACTCAAGTGGAGAAGCTGCTTTATGCAATCCTCATCACGGGCCGTAAGCTTCGCCACTACTTCGACAGCCACTCTATCCGAGTGGTGACAAGTTTCCCCCTCGGGGAAATCATCAATGGGAAGAACGTGGTTGGGCGCATCGCCACATGGGCAATGAAGCTCATGGGCCACGACATCACCTACGTACCTCGGCAAGCCATCAAGTCCTAGACCCTCACCGATTTCATCGTCGAGTGGACCGAGGCGCAAGAGCCATCAGACTCCATCGACCCGGAGCACTGGACCATGTTCTTCAATGGGTCATGCCGACTCAAGGGCTCGGGGACTGGCGTCGTTCTCATCTCCCCCAGGGGAGATAAGTTTCGGTACGTTTTGCAGACTCACTTTCCTGCCTCCAACAACGCCGCAGAGTATGAAGCTCTGCTGCATGGCCATCGCATGGCCATCACGCTCGGAGTCTGACAGCTCTACGTCAGAGGCGACTCCGAACTCGTCGTCAACCAAGTCATGAAGGTGTCAAGCTGCCGAGATTCTAAGATGGAGGCCTATTGCCAAGAAGTTGGCAAGCTCGAAGACAAGTTCGACGGGCTCGAGCTTCATCACGTCCCATGCCGCGACAATGAAGCCACCAACACTCTCGCTCGGATGGCCTCGGGACGAGATCTGGTTCCCGACGATATCTTTCTCGAGGTCCTCACCAAGACGACAATCAAGCTCAAGGACGACGTCGTCGACCCCCACGCTGAGGCGGTGATCGGGGAGCAGGACCCGACCTCCGGGCCTGAAACCCTGGCCATCATCCTTGATTGGTCCCAAGACATTTATGCGTATGTCCAGGACGGCACCTTGCCGTCCAACACCAATGAGGCCTGACGAATCGTGAGTCGGGCAAAAGCCTACACTCTTGTCGGCGACGAGCTCTACAAGCGCAGTCCCAGTGGCGTCATCCAACGCTGCATCCCTCAGGCGGAGGGTCTACGTCTTCTTGACGACATTCACTCGGGGACTTACGAGCATCATGCTGCCCCGAGGACTCTAGTCAGCAAAGTTTTTCGCCAAGGCTTTTACTGGCCTACAGCAGTCTCGGATGCGGAAAAGCTTGTACTCTCCTGTAGGGGCTACCAGTTCTACGCCCGTCAGACGCATCTACCGGCAATGCACTCGATGTCGGCGTCGGGGTAATGGGACCGAAGGTGCGCCAACGTCAACGACGCTCCGTCCCGCAGGGCGACGAGCAACTTGGTGCGGATCAGCCCCGGCAGCATCTCCAGCACTCGGGACGCCCGGTCCGCCGACGTGCTCAGGTCCTGTGTGTCTTCGAACACCTGGTGCACCAGCGCCCGAACCGACCACAGCAGCCTCCGGAGCTCCACGGACACGCCTGCATCTCAAAAATTTCAGGGACCAGTCTCCCTAATAAATTAACAAGCCCACTTGTTACTTACTCTCATGATTTTTATGCACAGCCTCAGTGGCCGACCGCTCGTTGGCCAGGTCCTGTTGAAGCTGAGCTGTCGTTGCTTCTAGCGAAGCAGACAGCTTCTGCACCCTCGCCAGTTCCGCCATGTACTTCCTCACCTCGGCCTCCAAAACGCCGAGGCGAGCCTCCGAAGTGTCACGGCTTTCCAGAGCAAGGCGACACAGCTCCTCCGACCGCTCCAACACGCCATCGGCCGCCTCCTTGGCCTCCTCGGCCAAGCGTGTCCGGTCCTTCAGCTCCCGGATCTCCCGGGTGCTACAGCCGACCCCCTTCTGGAGTTCTGCACAGTCTAATGCGTCAGCAAGAAACAACCGGATGAACATTCTTGTTAGCCAATAAACTATAAAACTTACTTGCGCAGGTCTGGCGTAACATCTCGACCTCCTCGCCGAGGCTCCTCCTCTCGATCTGTAGCCGAGTGATCTCCATTTGGAGCTCCTGGCTACCTCTTTCAAAGCCCTCGGCTCGTCTTTCAGCATTCTCGAGGGCGAGGAGTCGGTCGGCGGCCAATCTTCTGGCCTCATCCCGCTTGTCGCGAGTCCGAGCAAGCTCGCGACGCAACGCATCGACCTCCGACCGACCGAGACCTTGCGGAGACTGGCGGAGCGCCCTCTCAAGAGTCCCCTGAGAAGACCCGCCAATCAGGTTCGTGTACAATTCCGAAAATTTGAGATACTAAAACTTACCTGGCAGAGCGCTCCATATGGATCGGCCATGGTCTCCTGGAACTCCTCCAAGCACTCCTTGGCGCTTTGCATGTGAGTAAGCGCCGAGGAGACCCCTTCGCCCCCCCAAGCACACTTGGTCGTACAGGAACCTCCAAGAGTCTCAGGTGGCCTCATTGGAGGTTGGAGGACTAGGTGTCGGATGGCATCTTGGCGAAGTGGACGGAGAGGGATCCGGCCTCCGCTTGAAGCTCCGGGGTCGCCCCAGATCCACCCGCTGCGCAGAAGCCAGCGCCGCCACCACCAACGCCGCTGAAGTGGCTCCGGTGGTCGGTGGCAGCACAGGCACTGCTGGCACCAAAGGCTCCCTCGGAGCCGACGGCGCATTGTCTTCCCTCGTCCCCGCACCAGGGGACATCCCGACCTACCTCTCCGTCAGATCGACAGCGCCTAGAGGCCCCGTCGTCTCCTCCACGACGTCCACAGCCCCAACGACAGGTCTCAGGGGCAGTGGAATATCAACCCCGGTCCCAACGGCCGCGGGTTGTTCCTCACCTCTCCCGGCTTCCTCGCTCGGGAGTCCATCCCGACCACCCCCGACCTCAGTGCTTAGGGGTTGCGTCCTCTCTTCCCCCCGCTCCTCTGCAGTCTCGGTCACGGATGCCACGCAAGGAGGGGACGGCGAAGAATGCGACGCCGACTGCGCCGATCCTGCAGCAAGCGACCCTTCCTCAACCGCGCCCCCCGCCGCGAGGACCTGCGGTGCGACAAGAGAAGAAGGGGCTCTGCAAAACAAGACCAAAATCCTGGTCACTCCACGACATCAGGTAAAATATCTGATTAAATTAAAATACAGAAACTCACCGGCGCGACACTCGTATGGAGAAGGACAGGCTTCCGCCTGGCGAGGTTCGCCCAACCCCAGCGCCGGACCGGTCGGGGTCGGGAGGAGGACAGAGGGACCAGATTCCTCTGTCCTTGGCTTTTTTGCAGGCGGCCCCTCAGCGCTCTCCGCTTCCCTTGCCCGCTGACGACGAAGACGCTCCGTGTCACACCCCAAATTTCCTAATTTGGGGATGTGAACTTTTCTTCACTAAAATAAAGTAAAATTTCCAATTATTTAAATAATTTTAATTATTATTGGTTTGTTCCTAATTTTAAAAGTATTCAAAATTTTCTTGAAAATAAAGTTTTAGACGTTTTTCTCTAATATTATCTTACTTAAATAAAATGATTTTGTATTTATCTTAAAACCAATTTTATTTGATAAAAAAAAGTAATAAAGAGGTGTTTTCCCTAAATTTGATTTTTGAAAATGTCTTTAAAACATAATTTTATTGTGAACTTTGATTCTAGTTGGAAACTTTGAAATGAAGTAAAATAAATCTATCTCAAATTATTTCAATGTTTTGGAAATAATCTTGTAAAATGATTTTTGGTATTTAGAAGCAAGTTTTATTTGATTTAAAAAAAAAGAGGCTGCTTTCTCACAATTTTAATTTTCGAAAAGATATCTTGAAAGTATGATTTTTATTATAAAACTTTGTTTTATTTGAAAAGGTTTCAATGAACGTTTGAAATTAATTTTTCTCAAATACTTTCAAATATATTCTTCTATTGTTTCAAAATAAAACAATTGGATAAAATAAATTATAATCAATAAAATAAACAAAAGGAAAGAAAAGAGGTTTTCACGAATTTTGGATTCTAGAAACAGATGTCTTAAAATATGTTTTTTTTGAAATGGTTCAAATAAAGTGAAATGCATTCATCCCAAAATATTTCAAATTAATCCTCTCATTTTCGAATAATCTAATAATAATAATAAAGAATTAAAAGTGAATAAGAAAAGAATTACAAAGGAAATAAGAAAAAGAAAAGAATAAACAAAAATCCCCGTGACCCACCTAGCCCACCGCAGCCCCAGCCATTATCCCCTTCTCCCTCCCTCGCTTTGACCGACAGCCCGGCCCCGCTTGTCATCCCCTTCCTCTGGCCGCCTCTGCAACAGCCGCGCGCGCTGCCCTTTTCCCAATCTCCGCGGGATTCCTACTCTAATCGTATGCCACGACTTCCCCGAGTTGGCTGCACCTATATCCCCTATAAATTCCCCACGAAACAGCGCCGCTCGGCCCTCTCTCTCCTCTACAAAACCTGAGACCCTTGCCTCCTGACGCGCCGCCCATGGGAATCGCCCCGGCCACCATCGACCTCGTGCCGGCCTTCCCTGCTCCCCGCCGCCCCTGCCCGACCGATTTCCGCCCCCAGCCGATTCTTGGACGTCGCCCTCACCACCGCCGAAGATCACCACCCGCACGTCGCCGTCGCGCCCCCATCTCTTGCGTCCCCCGACCTCGTTCGAGCCCGTGGTGAGAATCCCCACCTTGTCCTCTCTATTTCACCTTATTTCCGTCGAGAACCCGCCACTGGAGCACCGGGGACCGAGCTCGCCCAATTAACCTTGAAATCAAAGGCCTAGATCTATGCCACGTCACCCAATTAACCTCATCCATCCGATTTAAATCCAAAGGTCAGCTAATCCACGTGTTTCTTTCAATCTAATCCATCCGATCTAGATCCGACGGCCCAAATTAATCAATGAGTTTCCAATAACAAAACAAATACTCAACAAACTCCTAAAATATCTCTTTCCCTTTATATTCCCCCCTCATCCTCACAACTCCTCACGTCCTCCTCCAACCCCCCCTCATATTTCTCTCTTCCCAACAGATCGCGACCAGCCACCCTGGCTCTGATTTTGATCGACGTTTCCGGAGATCTACCCAACCAAATTGCACCAAATTTTGTCAGCAGGTGCACCTTGATGTCCTCTACAACATATCAAAAAATCATAACCATTGGAGTTCGGTAGCTTTCGGGATCTAGATCGCAATGACTGCTGCTCCCTGATCTAGATCTGTTCAGCGCGTGGATCGGTAATATCTTCTTTGTTTTCTTCAATTTCGGCCATCCCCTTGATGAAACTATTATACCATGTTGTGTTCCATAAAGTCCTCTTTTCAACCCCAAAAGGATTTGCCAAGATTCCTCATGGTTCCACCAGGAACGTGATTTCCTCATCGACTGCCGCTGCAGAACAAATACCAGATCCAATTCATCGATCTGCTTTTCAGGTTAAATATAGTTCAAGCTATCGTGTCTCCATTGTGTTCCAGAAAATTTCACATGTTTCTGTTCAAACACTTTCTTGAATCTTGCAGTCAATCATCGGGAACGCGCATGTCTTTGCAATGCTGTTTGTGCGCAGCCAGACGTGTTGCCTCCGTTCATCACTTGTTATCATCTAATACCTTTAAATTTTCATCTTGTAGTATAATCCTTTGTGAGTCCCTCAACCTTGTTATCACTCCATAATGATCTTTCAATATTGCATATGATTCTTAGTTTTGGTTGCTTGATTGTTTGGTTGTCGGTTGTTTCACGCTTAGACGAATACGCTTCGGATCCGTTTGCGAGGACTTCAAGAATCAGAACTTTAAGATCATTGAGCAGCAACACAATTACAAAGGCAAGTGTCTTTGACCATCTTGTGCCTAATTTTCAAAATATCTATCTTGTAGATTGCATACTTGTGTCAAATTGACTACGTACCTATTAGTTGAAATTCTTAGTCTTCCATATTATGCCTTGTCGCCTTAGTTTACTTTACTGTTGGGTAGATCACATGCTTAGATTGCTACTGTCGGGTTGGGTGTATTTAAATGGATCATTATACATGCTTCACGAGGATTAATGGGAGATTAATAGCAACTTGGATAGTGATGATTTGGAAGATATGGTTGGTGTAGGACTGTGTGCAGGGTTACTGGCACTGTTCTTTGGTAAGTTATCTTCCCAAATCTAAGGACCGGTTCGTGGAGCGACCACCCATGTGTTTCCGTACAGCCACGATGCCAAGAATGGGCGCGGCCTGGCGTAGTAAGTGATGAAAACCAGTTCTGTGCGTGCCAGCTGGTGGAGCGGGGAAAGCGGATTGCGCCTGGATCCGCCTGGAGCGAGATGTGTGGGGAAAGGAGGGTTACTCCCGGGAACC
>BCLG01000144.1:22507-67070 GCA_001602295.1 Zoysia matrella
TCGGGTTCCGGTTAGTGCCCGACGGGTGAAACCTTAGTGGGCACGTACAAGCTGGCGGAAGTCATGGAAAAGCCTTGTAGTGATCTCTTGGCCCTCACACCAAAGGAAGTGTGCGAGTGCGACGGCACAGGCATAATGGAGATTCTTTTAATCACCTGGCAACAGGGGATGAAATCACTACTCGTGGGAAAATTTGTACCACCTCTGCAGAGTGTAAAACTGTCTTGACAGCCGTGCTCACGGTCACGAGCATTGCATGGACCCTCACATGATTAGTGGGATTTTGGTACGGTTTGGTTGGTGGGCACAGTGGGAGACTGATTTGGTTTTGATGTTGGTGCTGCAGCCGAGTAGGCTGCGAGCATGTTGGTTTATAGGTGCGATGTTTTTCACTTAGTAAATAGGTGCTTAATAGGAAATGTGTCTCTATTGTGTGCTTTTATGCAAAAGAACCCTATGTTGTCTTTGCCTTGTTCTTTACCACATGTCATCTTTTTCCACACTTGCTGAGTACATCCCGTACTCAACCTTGCCTTTATCAATGTTGCTCAGTAGAAAGCAAAGTTTAAGAGGACGTTGAAGACACAAGAGTGGAAGTTTAGGTTTGCCGTCTCTCCGGTCGACTGCCTGTGGAAGCTGCGCTACGCTTGGTTTTCTTTTCCGCTGCAATTTGGTAATCGTTTTAATTCTCTTTATTCGTGACATTGTTCTGTTTTACCATTAATGAAGTCACTTTATGTGTGAAACTTGATTCCTGGGCACACATAAAGGGTCACTTGGTTTTAACCTTAAAACCGGGTGTGACAGAAGTGGTATCAGAGCCGACTCTCGCGGTTTCACGGGCGTGTACGTGCCAGGGGCGCGGGTACGGTGTGCATGGCGCGTGGGCCCAGCGTGGACACAGCATGACACGTATACCGGCACTGGGCGTACAGACGTGGCCAAGAGAGTAGATCCTGGATATATCTGTCTCAAAAGGGTAAATTGGTCCACTCTTCAACGAGGACGTTGAGTCTTAAGGGGAGAGAATGTGAAATCCCGGCTCAATAGAGAAAAAGGCCCAGAGTGGAATGGGATAGTGTGAGAAATTTAGTACCACCTTGGAAGTTGAGGAGGGTGGAGACCAATTTAAATACCCGGCCGTGGAATGTAGAATAACTCGGGTTAACCCTTTTACGCGAAGCGAGGACGAAAGCGTAAGCAGTTATTCTACGAGGTGGGACCCGCACGGCGTGCGAGCGGGTCTGGAGCCGTATTCCGGGCTTGGGATGTTACACTCCGTGAGCGGCACATCGTTCGACGAGTCGAAGTTCGACGGAGCGACAGCTAAGGACGCCCTTGCCGAGCTCGAGGCCGGGACTTTCCCCGACACCGCTGCGGCAAGGGACCGTCGGGCCAGAGGAGGCGACCAATCACCTCCAGTCGACGGCGACGACCAGGACTCCGAAGACGAGACCTCCGGAGCCGCCGTCGCAACCTCCGGAGCGGTCGGCGTCCCGACCAACGCCTCCGGAGTGGCAACAGCCACGGCCGGGGGAGTCAGCGTCGCGGCAGGAGTTGCAGATGCCCGCCCCGCCGAAGACCCGGCAACGGCAATGTCGAGGCCGACTCCTGGATCCGAAGATCTAACGCCCGGGATCACCAGGATGCCGACCTCTTCAGCCGGCACCACCACGGGCGCCGGCGCGTGCGACGGAGGAACGCCCTCCTGCAAAACACAGATGAGCGCTCCAATTTTGCCAATTCACTATTCACTAATAAATGCAGGCAAAATGGCTTACCATTCGACCCTCCTGATGCTTGACGTCCAGAGGGGCCGGTCCCTCGCTCGCATCAGCGAAAGCGTCACCCTTCAGTAGGCGTGAGAGGCGTTGCCTCACGCCATCCTCCGACAGCTCTGACTGCAGGATCTCCCGCATCGTGTCGAATCGCTCGTTGTAGTCGCACATAAACCGGGCGCGGAGGCGGAGCGGTTGGGTGCGGCGTCGGACAAAGATGTCCACCAGGCGCGCCCCGGTCAGGACCGCGTCGTCCAACTCGGCCATCCGGACGAGCAGATCTTCAATGTCGACCACCTGCGCGTCGCTGAGTCCGGCATTCCACGAGTCCAGACCGCCGGCGGTTCGATATCAAATGCCGGCAGTTCGGGGGCGGTATTCTCGATGTAGAACCACCCCCCGTGCCATCCCTTAAAGGAGTCCTTCAACGGTATGTTGAAATACTCCTGACGGTTGTTCCGGAGACAAATCCCCACGCCGCCTTCCTTCTGAGGCTGCACTCGGAAGAAGTATCTCCACAAGTCGAAGTGGGGATCAATCCCCAAGTAGGCCTCGCACAGCGTGACGAAGGCCGAGATCTGCAGGATGTCGTTGGGGTTGAGATGATGAAGACGCACGCCATAGTTCTCCAGCAAACCGCGGAAGAAGTTCGACGACGGCAACATCAACCCGCGCTCGCGGAACTCGACGAAGCTGATGATCTCGTTGGCACGGGGCGATGGAACGACCTCGCGATACGCCGAACGCCATCGGCCCGTGTCCCTTGGAGGGAGCACTCCAAGCCCCACCGAGGTGGTGAGGATGCTCTCCGAGACGGTGGACGCTTTTCACTGGGTGGCCATGAAGACGGAGGCGGAGACAAAGACGAAGAGAAAGATGAAGAGCAAGCGCAAGGAAGACGAAGGAGCACTACGTGAGAATTCAAAATCAAGATGACGAGGACCGGAGGACGAACCACCCCTTTTATAGACGCCAGTGCGTCCGTTCGACGCACCACGATCGTGGACGCCCCTAACCGACATATCGACCCACACTCACTGACGATTGGGCCCGGGAGTGTTCCCGGTGGGCGCTCGAACTAAGTTCACCAGAGAGCCTCATCACCCGGTCGCCGACAGGAGGGCCCACGAGTCGTCCTCAAAATTTGAACCGACGGGAAGAAGGAAGCGCGGCATTAACGTGCAGTTAATGTCTGGCAACTGCACTTCTGACGGGACGTGCGCAGCGTGAACCGTCGCACTTTACTAACCGTGCGATGGGCAAATCCAACCGCCCAGAGCGACCGACAGTTGCAATTCTAAGATGCTGCATCTGCCATCCACCTGGAGGCAATGGAGCCGTTGGATCGTTAGGACCGTTACCGACGATCTATCGCTAACCCCGTGAACCGATTCATGGGTCGGGACAAACGAGAGGTCGGGCGAACCCCCGACCGATCCGACAGTTGTCAGGAACACTGATCATGGAAAGACTGGTCAGACCAGTCCATCCTAGGCGTTATGCTGATCATGAGTAGGAACCGACCAGACCGGTCCTATCTAGGCATTCTTCCTGGCATCATGCTAATGACGAAAATTAGCTTTCGACCGACCTCAGCGGTCGAGAATCGCGCCCGTGGGATCAACCATCAGCGAGTGATGGTCGGCACGACGCTTCAGCCCACGACCGACCCTTCGGCTCGCTCGGGGGCTCGGGGGCTATGCCCTAAGGGCGCGCTCACGCGCCCCTGTAGGATCAGAGCAGGATTCGCAGACAAACAGCCCAGCGCCTTCTCAACAGAGGTCGCAAACGGCGTGGGACTCGGGGGCTACTGTCGGGATAGTGTACCCCAGGTACCTACGGATCAACTCCTACGACGCGGCCCAGCTACGGTCCGCAATTCAGCGGTCCACCAAGGACTTCACAAAGGCGGTCCGGCCTCAGCAGTCGGGAAGCCTTGTCAAGGCCCAAGGACGGAGGCGTAATCGTTCCAACCCCTAGTGGTCGGGACCCGAGCTATCGGGATCCTAGCGGTCGGGACTCGCCCGCTGACCGCTGGAAGCAGTCATCACTTCAGCAAACACGCCGATTCAAAATCCCTAGCGATGTGCAGTTACGCAAAGAGGATAAGCATTCCGGAAGATTCCGCAACTACCCGGTCGAACGAGAAACAACCCTCCAGGCGATAGAGCTGAGCAGTAAAGCAACCCTGTTCCCTCTTAGTGAACAAGGGTACGAACGGGAGGCGCCGATCGTCTGGCCCGAACGCCAGAGAGCATGACTCTCTAGAGACCGTGGCCCCACCTGTCAAGGGGTCATCCTCTTCCGTAGGCGGCAAGATGCTTAAACCATGATTCGGTCATCTCAACCATGGTTTGGTCAAGGCAACCTAGGTCCAACCCTATATAAGGGGCACTCGGGGAGAAACAAAAAGGAGATATGCAGCAGACACATAGAGCAACAGTGATAATCACCACCTGTAAACCACCCCTATCACGTGGCTTGGGACTCTCGGATCTGTCCGGAGCCCTTCCACATTGTACTCTCGTGTTCTTGAGATTCATATGATCGATCTCTCACCCCTGGACGTAGGGTATTACGCCTCGAGGCGGCCCGAACCAGGTTAACCTTTGAGTCTCACTTATAGACTAGGCCATTCGATTCCGAAAATGCACGATCCCCCGTTCGATCGTATAAATTTACTGTGCCGGTGTATGAAACACCGACAGTTAGTAACATGATTAATGATAATTAACATATTTTATTTTTAGATAGGATTTATTTATATAACATTATATTGATAAATATAAATATATTTATTTTTGTTTAATTGGTAAGACAATTATAGTATAATTAGTGGTATCAACATCTTTATTATTATTATTCATTTATATAATAGTATTAATACTGATAAATACTAATATACAAGTATTTTATTACTATAATTAATTAATTATCATCCATATAGATATTCAAACAACAAAAAATGGACCGTCTCATCCAGCCTACGAAACAATCAACATGATAGTTCTATCTACAGAAATATTGACGACGGGACGATCTCATCCACTCTTGTCCTCCAACCAAATACTCCCTAATTTTTTTTGTCACTCCATCCAATATCTATAAAAAAGATTCCTTAAAACTGGATGAATCTGTCCAATTATCAGTCAACCAAACAACGTAAAAACTGAATGTGGCCATCATATCCCAATATTACATCCAATGAACCAAGCGCACAATGGTATATCACATATTAGGTGGCTTATAATACTAACTCCATCCTAGTAAAAGCTTATTTTTAGCTTTCGTTGACTGTCGCTTTGACCAATAACTTTTATAGATACGGTTAAATTTAAAAACCTAATATTTAACTTTTAAATTCATCAAAAAAAATTCTTACATAATATATATAATTTATATTATTAAAATTAATTAAATTTATCAAAATCGTTAAAGTTGTAGTCAACAAAAACTAAAACTAAGTTTTTATTTGGATGGAGGGAATACTATGGTTGCACTGGTAAGGAAAAACATTTTTTTCAAGGAGAGAGGGAGTATAATAGAACGCTGGCTAGAGTCCATATAAAATTGGCCGAGCCCAAAATGAATCCGTCACCCGTAAATTTTCCCCTGCCTAGGGTTTTGTACTCAGCGGCGCGGCGTTGAGGTTTTTGCCCCCAAACTATTTCGAACACCCCCACCCCGAAACGCCGCGAGGTTTTTGCCTCACTGTACTGGACTGGAACACTTCGGACGGCGCTCTGCTTCCCGTCTGTCCCCTTCGGCCCTTCCTCGCCTTCCGGCAGCGGGAAAATGGCGCCGGCAATCGGATCGCGGCAGCTCACGGTGCTGCGGGAGTTCCGACCACACGGGCTGGCGGTCGAGGAGGCCGACGGCGAGGGCGCTCCCGGGGCGCGGCCGCCACCGCAGGACCAGGACTACGACTACTTCCTCTTCGACCCCTCCGTAGCCGCCTCTCCCATCCCCGATTCAGCCGAAGAGTCCTCTTCCTCCGGATCCGACGGCGACCACGAGCTCTTCATCCGCGGCAATCGGTGGGCGTCTCTCCCCTCCTCTCTCTGGACCGTGCATTGTGGTGAAATGTAGGATGAGATAGGCATAGGTTTCTTACTTCGGTAGCAGCTATTGTTTGGCAACTATTTTCGAATTCCTAGCTTGATTTCCTTCGCACTAGCTGCAGCTGCTTTTATACCTTGTAACGATAGTTATTACCATGAAATACAGCAATAAAGCGCGTGCCTTTTCTGTTGCATTTCTAGAATGGTCACCTCTTTATTTTTTCTCTACATCAATTTTAACATTTCATTGTTTGACAGAGTCCTGATCTGTGAGATTACCTTATTTATGAAGCTTAATGTAATTATCATGCTGAGTTAGAGGACATCCAGTCTTATTGAAAATCCTGCTTTCAGGGTGGAAATAACATTCCAACTCAACAAAGCTTGTTTGAGTTTAATATTAGTTTATTCTAACATTGCAAATGTTGGATTATTTAACATCATTTTTATCTGTTTTCTCTTGCAGTATAACATGGAGTAATGGTTCTCGTGTTCACAAAAGATATGTATCTCCCAATACAGTTATTATGGTATGGAGCTTTAATGTCATGCTCTGGTGTTCGTTCAAAAATAAGTGATTCTGCAAGATTTTTTTTGTCACTTAGTTAGTCATCTCTATCAGCTGTTTAAGAAAGCTTTACAAATAGATGATTGTGTGTGTGTGTGTGTGTGTGTGGGGTGGGTGGGTGGTTGTGTGGGTAGGTTATTGCATCTTGACAGGTTACTTTGCATGTAGTTCTTTTTCCCGGACAGGGTGGCTAACAGCTGCTTTAATCCATCTTAAAGAGCTGAATACCTTTCAATGAAACTATGCTGCACAGTTCACACCCTTTCTTTTTTAAAATGTCAGAAACAGTTGGATGCATTCCCATTCCTTTTAATCATCATCTTTCTAATGTTCTTCATGTTGGATTCTCATTTGTCGTTGAAAACCCTGAATTGTAGGCTTGCTGGTGTAGGATGAATGCAATCTGTGATGCTCTTCTTTGTGTGCTTCAAGTTGATACTTTATCTATATACAATGTAACTGGTGAGGTTACCCTGTTTTTCCACTGTAATACCTAGTGAACACCGTGGAAACTGCATGTATTTATTTATGTTTCTGAGGTTTTCGATGGATGCATTGCATGTTGTAGGTGAAGTAGTTAGCATTCGACTACCATATGTTGTTTCGTCAATATGGCCGCTTCCTTTTGGCCTTCTGCTTCAGAAATCAAGTGATGGAGGCTGTATGATGCCATCATCGAGTTCACTGCTAAATGCAAGGGATTTGGCTCGTCCTAACAAAGAATATGGATTTAATCTCAATGTTTTGTGCCAAACAAACACCTTGGAGTCCGACAGCAAATCTGATGGAGCCATTATTTCATCACACCTTATCCTGAAACATCCACTTGAAGAACCTCAGGTATATTTGTCCATATCATATTTGTGTTTTGTCTGAGAGTCTGCAGGCAAATTCTTTTTTGCTGTCTACACCTGGATAATATTGATATCATGTAATTGTGCAAAAATACAGTGGCACATGTGCTCGTATGTAGTTTAACATTCTAGCAGGGCTGAACTATTTGGTACTATTCTGATTACATGGTCCATCAACTATTTACAGGCGACTTATGTTGATGAAAGGGATAGATTAACTATAATGAAAGATTTTGATGAAAAGATAATATGGACAAGTGATGCAATACCTCTAATGGCATCATATCATAAAGGTTTTGTTTCATATTCTCTAGGCGCACATTTTCCTTCTCCTTTTGGTTAG
Source organism: Zoysia matrella (assembly GCA_001602295.1). Classification (NCBI taxonomy): domain Eukaryota; kingdom Viridiplantae; phylum Streptophyta; class Magnoliopsida; order Poales; family Poaceae; genus Zoysia; species Zoysia matrella. Next base: position 30,112 of record BCLG01000144.1, read on the forward strand.
ATATGAAGTTTACATATGATGTGCAGGAAAATGTCAACACTCTGTTTGGCAAATTCAAGCTACAAATTGCCAGGAAGCAGTGAACGATCATATAAGGCTTCCAGTTTCATGTGATATTTCTTCACATAAATGTGCATATCGTAAGATATGGCTGGGTAATTGCTCCCAGTCTGCTGCTAGTAAGGTTGCTTCGTTCTATATGTGCATTAATGAACACATCCATGTTATTAGTTGATTTTGTAGGTTTCAGTCATTGGGTGCAAGGTGTGACTATGCTATTAGTTGATGTTGTAGGTTTCTATCATATCAAATCTGCTTTTTTAGTGTGGAATGATTGACACAAGTTTAAAATTCTGCTCCCAGTCTACTGCTAGTAAGGTTGCTCTGTTCTATGTGTATTAATGAGCACCATTCATGTTATTAAGTGATGTTGTAGGTTTCGATCATATCAAATCTTGTGGATCTTCTGCTCATAGTCATGAGTGCGAGGTGTGACAGTGTTATTAGTTGATATTGTAGGTTTCTATCATATCAAATCTGCTTTCTTAGTGTGGAATGATTGGCACAGTTTAAAATGCAGTTACTCTTAATGTGCCATTGTTTCTTTTTATCTGTTTTTAATGAGGAGATATCTGAACATTGGTAAACACATGATGCCTTGATGTTTTCTTGTATTCTATTTACCTTGGTTAGAACTATGTATTTTTTCATTTGTAATTTGAACATGACTTATTTTTCATTTCAGGTCTTCTTGGCAACTGATATCGATGGGACACCAATAGTTTGTTTTTTACTGCATGAACAAAAAACATTGCTTGCTGTCAGGATTCAAATTGATGGGACTACTGATGAAAATTCTGGTGATATTCAGCCTGATGTTAGCTGGAACATTCATGCATTTGCTGCTGCACCAGTTGTTGTGACTCGTCCAAGGTGGATATTCTGAGCGTATAGTTTTGGATCCATAATCTTCTAATCCTAATATTGCTAAATTATCTGCAGAGTATGGGTTGGAGTTCTCCCCTTTGCAGACATTCTTATTCTGAGTTCAGACAATGATCTACTTCTTTATGTATGTTCCTTGTTTTCCAACTGTAGCATTTCATTTTTTTTTTTTGTTATTCTATATTCTGATCCTGAATAACATACAGCAGTTGGTATGGACTTGCATTCACTCATTTTAGTTGTTTGTTCTGTCAAAGGCCCCTGTTCTTGCAAAATGAAAATGAAAAAGAAACAAAAAGGGATGTTACAGGTCCTATTTGTTCATTACTTTAATTGATAACAAGTAATTCCCCTTCTCTTCTACAGAGGGCAATTATTCTTCTAAAGTTCTGTCGCATTGTGAATTCAAACAGTACAACAATAGAGGCCCTAAAATAAGTTAATACCAATGGGCAGCCCAGTGCGCGTAGCTTCTTTTTGCGTAGGGTCGGGGAACGGTTCAACCACTTTGGGTCTTTTGTATGCAGGCTTTCCTTGCATTTCTGCAAGTGGCTGTTTCCAGCTTTCGAACTTGTGACCTCATGGTCACAAGGCAACAGCTTTACCACTGCAGCGCCAGGGCTACCCTTACAAATTACAACACCAATACCTTCAGATTGTATTTATCTTTCTCAGATTGTCATGGACATCATCGATGCTGGTGCTTTTTTCATTGAGAATAAAAAAAATAAAAATACCCATCTGATCTGCTGATCTGGTCTCTTCTACTGGAACTAGTCCAGCTACTTGTTAGGGTGATTTTGCAGTTGTTTTATCTTACCTTGAACCTATCAAAATGCTATATGAGAATGCATTTTTTTTATTGTAAAAGTCAAATAGATTTAGCAAGTTTAAAGATTAGAAAAATCCTGAAATCTTGCCTCATGGCTTGGTTATTTAGAAAGTTCACCTTTTGATAGTTTGCCTTACAAAGTTTAACTGACAGTTCAACATTTGTTTCTTTATGTTTTTATGATAAAAGTAACTTAAATAGTTATATTTAGTCATTCTAACACTTCGCCTCTTCTAGTGTGCCACTTTCCTCTTCCTCTCGCAGTTTGTAGTCATGAACTTTTTTATGCATGAGTATCAAAGTGAGCATCTTCCTTTATCTTGTCAATCCAGTCAGGGAAGCTGTGCCTCTGCAGATATACTCTTCCTACTGTTTTGGGGAAGGGTATCTTTTCAAATTACGAGGTTAATTGTGAGACATCTCATGTTTATCATGATTTGAAGATCACAAGCATAGCTGATGCCGTTGAAGATCGCATAAATGTGACATGCAGCAATGCTCTGGTAGGTATAATGACCCCTCATTTGATAACCTATTTGTTTGCTTCACATATTATTGGTTTGAGGACTGCTATACAGCTGACCCATTTGTACAACCGTGTTGTATGACTGGGGATAAATTATGTCAGTGATGGTTCACTTGTTTAGTTGGTTCTTGAACCATTAGATCTCTGGTCATACAACATGGTCTTACAAATGAGTTGTTATTGAAGCATTTTCCTATTGGTTTACCTCTATATCTTTGTTCCTTTTCTTGTCCCAAGACAATTGATGCCATTTACAAAATGCGTGATATCACGGATGTGTTTTGGTTTTTTCAAGTGAACTGGTTTGTATTTGTATGCCCCCTTTTTGTTATTTATCAGATTTATATTTACACTAAATTGTTAGAAAGGGGACTGGAGTATAGAGCTGCTGTTTTGATCTCTATGGAATGGCTGATTTCATTCCTTGGGCCATAGAGGCATATATATAAAGGTTACAAGTCAAATACAACTTAACTGCTGTGATTGAGCTGTAAACAGCACTAAATCAAAGCTAAGTTTGCAACCTACACTAGCTGGAATTACTGCCTAAGGACAGGCTGTTCCTAGCACAAGTTCAAACCAAAATTGACTATTACTACCTAGACTTACTTCCTTCGGAAACTAAGTTACTAGGGTGGCTGCTGTGCTGTAAAACAGCAGGACAATGCAGCCATACAAGCTGCTGGAGTTGCTGATTCAGCAGATGGTGCTAGAACACCGAAGAAGCTAAGACTCATCTATCAATCACCCCCTGAATCTTGGCTTCTATACTTCAAGTATTCCGATTTTGTTGCGTAGCTCTTGGAATATTATCCTTTCCAATGGCTTGGTCAGGATGTCAGCCAGTTGATCTTTGGTATTGATGTAGTTCACCCTTGTTTTGCCTTGTTCAACACAGTCCCTAATGAAGTGATACCTTGTGTTGATATGTTTGCTGCGCTCATAGAAGACAGGGTTCTTGGTCAATTCAATGGCTGCCTTGTTGTCCATCTTCAGCTCAAATGGATCAACTTCTCTGCCTTGCAGTTCTCCAAGCAGTCTTGCAAGCCAAATTCCTTGGCAAGCGGCAGAGGCAGCAACAATGTACTCAGCCTCACATGAGAGTGCCACAACTCGCTGTTTCAGCGAGTACCAGCTGATTGGGCAGCCGTCGAGGAAGAAGATGCATCCGCTGGTGCTCTTTCGCGTGTCGACGTCACTTGCCATGTCGCTGTCAGTGTAGCCGACAAGCGTGGCGCCTTCTCTTCCTCCTTTCTTGTAGCATAGCCCGTAGGACAGAGTGCCTGCAAGGTAACGAAGAATTCGCTTGACTGCGGCAAAGTGCTCTGTTGTTGGGGCCTCCATGAAGCGACTGACGTAGCCAACAGCAAAGTTGATGTCGGGCCGTGTGTGCATGAGGTATCTCAGGCTTCTGACAATGCTTCTGTAGAGCATTGCATCTGCCGCAGGCGCTGAGCTCACCTTGCTCAGCTTGAATCGTGGCTCCATGGGCACGACGCAAGGGTTGCAACCTTGCATTCCAGCGGTGGTGAGGATCTTGGCGATGTAGGCGGATTGGGAGAGAGAAATTTCTCCATTCCCCTGCTTCAATCCCAAGGTAGAAGGAGAGCAACCCAAGGTTGCTCATCTTGAACTTTGTCTTCATCTCCGCCTTGAACTTCTCGATCTCTTTTGAATTGCTGCCAGTGATGATGTGATCGTCGACATAGACTCCTACTAGGAGCCGTTGGTCACCGTTGCCGCGGTTATATACACCATGCTCAGAGGTGCATCGCTTGAAGCCGAGCTCAAGCAAGCTAGAGTCCAGCTTAATATTCTATGCACGAGGCACTTGGCGCAACCCCTAGAGCGCTTTGTCAAGCCGATAGACAGGGTGCTCCTTTCCTTTGACGGTGAAGCCGGGTGGCTGCTCGACATAGACTTCCTCCTTGAGATTACCATTGAGGAAGGCTGACTTGATATCAAGGTGATGGAGCTTTCAGTCGGCTTGCGCCGCGATGGCGATCATGAGCCTCACGGACTCAAGTCGAGGCACTGGTGCAAAGACTTCGTCGATGTCGATGCCAGCACGCTGGACATAACCTTTAGCAACAAGGCGGGCTTTGTGGCGGACGATGTTGCCGGCCGCATCCTTCTTTAGCTTATACACCAACCGAAGTCTAATTGGACGTTGTCCTGGCGGGAGCTCGACAAGATGCCATGTCTTGTTTTCCTCCACTGCCTGAATCTCTTCTTCCATCGCCCTTTGCCACTCCGTCTTCTTCTATGCTTCGGCAAATGTGGCTGGCTCATGCGCACTCACCATGTGCAGCTTAGCCTCTGCAAGCTCGCGCATGGCCATGTCAGGAAGTGTTGCGTCGTCGCCAAGGACATTGTCCACTCCGCGGAAACACACGGGAGTGTCGCCATGTTCTGCATCAAGCTGCTCTTCAGCATTAGAGGGTGCCGTTGCGAACTCGATCGTTGATGCTGGAGTCGGAGTAGGTGGCGATGCCACAGCGAGAGGCGGTGTTGTGGCTTGAGGCGGCAAAGCCGGTGGCGTTCCGAAGACTGAATTGGCACCCCCATGATCTAGAATCGGTGGCGACGGGACATTGTACACCAAGGTTGATGACTCGATGACGAAGTCCTTGGTGCATTGCACATCATCACCTTCTTCCTTGCTCCAATCCCATCCATGCTTTTCATCGAACACAACATCACGTGTGATGTGGACACGCCGTGACATGGGGTCAAACACCCTGTATGCCTTGGTGCCTGCCTCATAGCCAATGAAGATGCTGGGAATGCTACGGTCTTCAAGCTTGGACTGATTCAGCTTCGTCTTCTTTATGAATGCTATGCACCCAAACACATGAATGTAGCTCACTGCCGGCTTCTTACCGTACCAAGCCTCATATGGTGTTTTGCTGTCAAGAGCCTTGGTAGGTGCTCTGTTGAGCAAAAAAACAGCCGTTGTGACCGCTTCTCCCTAGAACTTAATTGGCATGTCGCGCTGCTTGAGTAAGCTGCGCGCTGTCGCCACGATCGTCTGGTTGCGCCGCTCCACAACACCATTCTGCTACGGTGAATATGGCGTTGAGTGGTGGTGTTGAATGCCTGCGGATTCGCAGTGGTCCTCCATGCGTGGCACAAAGCTTTGCTTTGGTATGGCACATACTTGCTCCATGAGCAGCCCTAGACCTTCATCTTCTTCAGCGACGAGATTGGCTTGTTCCTGCCGTGGCTTGCGGCAATCCTTGGCCCAATGGCCAAATTTTCCATAATTTCGGCATCGATTGTTGCGGTATGACTCATCTGTTGAGTCATGTGGAGCATCATGAGATCCTCTGTTTCCACCTGAGCCACCAAGATTCTTTGGCCTTCGTGGTGGACGACGTGACCTGCCGTGGTCGCCTTGGTCTCCTTGAGATGAAGATATGCTAGTACGACGCTCCTTCATCCTTGCTTGCCACAGCTCTTTTGTGAGAAGTAGTTGGCCACCAACTTGATTCGGAGGTGGTGTAGCGCTCCGATCATCCACCACCTTCAAGCGCCCAGTGACCTCTTCGATCGAGAGCTCGGCGGTGTCGAGCAAAGTCTCAGTTGAGAGCGCAATCTGCGAGTACTTGTCGGGGACGACTCGGAGCAGCTTCTCGACGGCCCTTTGCTCGGTGATCTCCTCGCTGTAGGTGCTAAGGGAGCTCATCACTCCGGAGAGACGAAGTGCGAATTCGTCGACTTGTTCTCCATCACAGAACGAGAGCAACTCCCACTCTCAGCGGAGCTGCTGCAATGTCGACTTCCTTGCGCGATCGGAGCCAACATAGATCGCCTTGAACGCTTCCCACGCTTCCTTCGCTGTCCTCTTGGTCGCTAGGGAGCGGATCATCTTTTGGGGAACAGCAGAGAGGAGAGCATCAACCGTCATGCGGTCATCTTGGCGATTGGCATCGCCAAACTCGATGCCGTCCCACAAACCGCGAGCTTCAAGCTTCACACGCATCAAGAGGCTCCAATCCTCATAGTTGGTGCGGGTGAGTTGAGGATACGGCGTGCCACTGACTTCCTTCACCACACGCTAAACGATGAGTTCAGGTTTAGGACAGCGACGTCCTCGCCTAGTCCTGGAAGAGGAACGGCGGCGGTAGACGTGCTGGACAGCGTCTTCTCTCGCCGGAGCCGATGCCATGGATCAAAACCTTGCTCCGATACCAAATGTTAGAAAGGAGACTGGAGTAGAGAGCTGCTGTTTTGATCTCTATGGAATGGCTGATTTCATTCCTTAGGCCATAGAGGCATATATATAGAGGTTACAAGTCAAATACAATTTGACTGCTGTGATTGAGCTGTAAACAGCACTAAATCAAAGCTAAGTTTGCAACCTACACTAGCTGGAATTATTGCCTAAGGACAGGCTGTTCCTAGCACAAGTTCAAACAAAAATTGACTACTACTACCTAGACTTACTTCCTAAGGAAACTAAGTTACTAGGGTGGCCGCTGTGCTGTAAAACAGCAGGACAATGCAGCCATACAAGCTGCTGGAGCTGCTGATTCAGCAGATGGTGCTAGAACACCGAAGAAGCTAAGGCTCATCTATCATAAATAACCTGTTGGATAACTATTGCTGCATAGTGGTTTGATGGCTTTGGTTTGGATCGTTATGTTGTTCTTGCAAAGTGAAACCATTAAATCTGCTATCAAATCTGTGTTATATTTTCTGCAAGCAAGTCATTAATTTCTTATCAATGTAATAGAGTGACTGTTGATCCTTATTTCCTCACCGTTGTCTGCAATTTTATACTGCTTTGGTTTCATCTATTAATTCTATATGACGGTACATTTTACAATTTACATTTGTACAGATGCTCAGATGTTCATTGCGCAAGAAACCTTCGTCTTCTCTGGTTAGTGATTGCATAACTGCAATGGCAGAGGGTTTGCAGAGTTGTTTTTACAGTCATTTTGTTTCTCTATTTTGGAGTATCAGTGATGCTTCCTACCAATATTCAAGCTCTCACACAGACTCAGAATGGGAATCTTTTAGTCATGAAATTAGAAGAATCTGTACAAAATATGGACAAATTTTGCCAACTATGCCACCTTCAGCACCAAGTACAGCTTGGGATTCCCTGATCAACAGCAAATACCATGCCCAGTACTGCAAACGGACTCCAACCTCTTATGATTCAATGTTTCCTGTGTCGTATAGTACATGCAGCACTGTCTTTATGCCTTTTGCCCAGGATGAGCATAGTCCAGATGCATCATTCTATATTCAGTTTATGAAAGAAACATTGGAGACATTACATGCCCTATATGAGAATCTAAAACTTAACATTTTGCGGAAAGAGTGAGTTCTGTCTTTGTTCTAATTACTTTCTTAATATTACTTTTGCAAATGTTTGCATGTTAGTTTCTGTAATTTTTTTGGTAGATGTTTACAAGGCAACCAAAGAGTTTATGACTTAATGTTGTTAACCATTTAGCATCCACTGTCCTAACTTAACAAAGTTGTACAACTTATCTCCACAGCTAAGCTTCAACTTTATAGAATAAACAAAGAAGATGGAATCTTAGCCTCAGACTTGCTGAATGGCATCATATAATTTCTCCTCTTCCTGTTATAGTTTTATCAGTTAGTTTCTGTTTTCAGAGTGTTCACTATTAGGTGGCCATTGTAAATATGAAACCGCCATGCTGTATAGTTTTTCTTTTATGTAGTTGGCCCTCAGTAGGGGTTTCCCTACTGTATATTGCCTAAAAAAAAGTTACAGCACCTACGGAAATTAATTCTAACACAACTGTACATCAGTGCTGCTTCCTTGTATTCTTGTTTCATGGCAACAATAGTAGGTCAATGAATGCTATTCTCATTACATAGTGCTGCAGCACTCAATTTTAAAGCATCCAAAAATGATGAAGAGCTTAAATTTTGCAATATTCTGTGAGTTCAGCTCATTATTTTGAGACATTAGAGAAAACAATAGCTTACTAAAACGTGTGCATCAATGTGTCTGTCAGTAATAAGGCAATCATGGCTCTGATGAGTGTCCATTCTATTACTTACTCTTAATACTATATGCATTAAAACCTATGTATACCTAACCTTTGTTTTTATTTCATTTTACTGTATTTTACTTTATTTATTCCCAGTTTTTTCTCTCGAAAACACAGTAGGTTACTCTCAAATTTGAATGGTCTTGAATAGTTTGGGGCCTTTTGCATTTGTTACCTATGTTATGTTACTCTCACAGATTTGTCAATATTTTTAAACCAAAATTGACCTTTTGAGTTTCTTTTCCAGGGACCTAGGACTTCTTGCTTCATTGTTATGTATGGTTGCATCATCTCTGGGTGAACATAGTTATGTTGATTATTATTGCCGTGACTTCCCACTTGATTTGATTGAATTCAAGTCAGTAGCTTCTTCATCTGCTTTAGAAAGACCACCCTCTCTGTTTCGCTGGTTCGAAAATTGTTTGCGTCATGGTTGTGGCTCAGTGAACTTAGAGGACATTCCTGCCTTAATGTGCAAACAGAAAGGTTCTGCTATGAGTTGGGGTAGGAAAGTGGTGTCATTTTATAGTTTGTTGTTAGGAGCAGAAAGGAAAGGGAGGTTTCTATCTTCCGGTGTGTATTGTGAAGTTGCGAGTGGTTCAGCCAGAAATAACGAGGAGCTTACTGTTCTGGCGATGGTAGCTGAAAAGTTTGGGCACCAGGAATTAGACTTGTTACCTATTGGTGTTTCGCTTGTGCTTCGCCATGTGAGTCAACTTTTTGTTCTACCTGTTGATATGGTACCGTTGAATTTATCCTGAGACATTGTTTCATACCACAGGCCCTGGACAAATGCCGTAACTCGCCCCCTGACGACTGGCCTCCACTGGCTTATGTTCTTGTTGGCAGAGAGGATTTAGCTACGACAAAGACTGGGTTGTCAGCTAAGAAAGATAAGCCGTTTTGGAACAATGATAATATGACATCAATGTCGGTCCCTTATATGCTACATTTGCAACCTGTAACTATACCATCAACTGCACCTGACGTTCCTACATCAGAAATTTTGAATTCTGAGGATTCAGATTGTGTCTATAGATCAGTTGAGGATGGCATGGAACATATCTTTACTTCAACAACTCAACTACGATTTGGTCGTGATTTGCGTTTGAATGAGGTTCCTTCTTAGAGCAGCGTTTCTGAATTACCGGATTGCATTTTCATTGTTTAAGTTGAATTTTTATTTCGATATAGTTAGCAATATAATTCTCGCTCTTTCATATTCGTTTGGTCAGGTTAGACGCCTGTTATGTTCAGCAAGACCTGTGGCCATACAAACGCCTTCAAATCCTAGTGTGTCCGACCAGGACCTACAACAGGTATGTCTCTTCCTTGTTTCCTTGCTAAGAATTGCAAATATCAAAACTGCAGTTTCACTGGACCACAAACAAGCTGTGGCTTAACTTTGAAGTTTCTTATTCTTTATCCCACTACCACCAGCAAGTTATTCCATCCACTTGATTCTTTTCCTTTGAACACCTTGCTTCACTCACTTTATATTTTTTTTCCTTGAAATATGTGCTATTAATTCTGAGGAATAGCCATTTCAATTAGATTAAGGTAGGTTTTATTTTTTTTATCTCACTGATTATGAAATGCGTTACATTTTTTGTGTTTGTAGCAACAACTATGGAATTTTGCACAAAGGACAACAGCTTTGCCATTTGGCCGTGGGGCTTTTACACTGGCTACAACTTACACTTTGTTGACAGAGGTATGATTCCATAACACTATATCACCATGCTAATTCAGCAGTGTGCATGGGAACGCACGCCCTGAACATCATGGCCTTTTGTGTCCTATCAGTCATAGACGGAAGGGGCCTTGGTCACTGACGGTGTTAGCATTGATGGTGAGCGTCAGAGGTAGGACCTGCTGGTAGCTGCTAGAGCATGGTTACTTATTTTATTCACAACCTTATCTCTTTGCCCATAATCCCATCGGTCAGCTTCGCTGCTACCTCTGACACTAGCATAGCTGCTCTACCAATGGATTTTGTAATATCCTTCACCTCCATTTCACTACCCTGGCCTGCATCTCACTGCCCTTGCCTTCATCACCATATGGCTACAAATGCAGTGGTCTTGACACTTTTGACTGCATAGGACATCGTTACACGCCCATCAGGCACGAATCACAACCCAGTGACCCACTAACCCTAGCAGCAATGATGTTCAAGATGCTCGCTGCTCTGGGCACCAAATCTGCTTTGATGTCCCATAGTTTGGATGACTGATGTTTACTCTTTGTCATTTTTACTACCACATGCTCTCTTAATTTCCTTATTTCTTGGTACAATTTCCTTTTCTACAGGCTCTGGTCTTTCCTAAGCTTGTTTTGGCTGGCCGGTTGCCTGCACAACAGAATGCAATGGTGATTATTTTTTCTTGTATTGTGCTTTCAGTTTTAGCACATGCCTTTCTTAGCTTTTGATGTGATTGTATAGAACGTCACCATTAAAGATTTACATTTACAACACCATCTTGTGTAGTTAGTGATTTCAAGCTTAAAAGTTAGGAATATGGTTTTGGTAGATCATGTGTAGAAGATACAATAGATAATCTTGCTGATGTGGGATATAAACTTAAGTGGTGTGAACAGAAGTACTTTGTGGTTGCTCAGTATGTCTAATTTCTGCATTTTTTTCATTACATTTTCCACAGGTTAATATTGATTTAAGCAGTAGAAGTGTTTCAGAATTCAAATCCTGGGCTGAGTTTCATAATGGTGTATCTGCTGGCTTGAGGCTTGCCCCTTTTCAGGTAAACTAACACTCAAAATATAAAAAATGTCATCATCCAACTATTCGTCACTTAGGGTGATGAGTCTTATTCTTCACCCAACTGTTTTTACTAAACAAGCTCTCAGAAAAAATTAGGTTTTTACTGAATGGTCTCTAGGAAATTCTTAGTAAATACTAGGTTTTTATCAAGAGCTCTAAGTGAAAACTAGTTTTTACTGAAAAATTGTTCAGTAAAAATAGCTGGGTGAAGAATATATGCTACTCTACTAGCACTGAAATTACTATAAAAACATAAATTATCGAGAATATAGTTGAACTCAATGGTAATTATCGAGACATTTCATTCAATTTGTTCAGTAAAAAGTACTAAGCTATTCTACACCCTAAATGCAGAATAGCACTATCATGGATGCCATAGGGGCCCTACATATGTGATTTTTGAACCTTTTTTTTATGCACTTGAAGTATAATCCTTTACACTCTAGGCGGGCCATTTGTGATCTATACTTAGGAACCAGGGAAAAAAAGCATAACTAGGCACTCGCGTACGCCAGCTTCAGCGTGGAGCGGAGGCCTCCTGCCTCGCTTCAGGCTCTAAGCGTGCGCAAGGCGGAGCTTGGATGAGGTTGCGCCGCTTTTGCCGCCCCTCCATCCCTAAGATCCGCCGCTGCTCTGCTCGGTCGCGCTGCCATGTTGCCAGGGATGCCCCTCTGGAGGGAAAGAGACTACGAATGCTGGCACTAGGAAAAGAGAGAGAAAGAAAGAGAGAGAGAGACTGGTGGAGGTGTGGAGAGATGCTATTTATACTCTAGGGTTTAGAGAGTAGTGGGCCTTTAGGAATACAATGGGCTATTGGGCCATTGTTACATACAAGGCCACAAATTTGTTCTATATTCATAATCTTAGGTTCATTTAGGAGACAATATTAAGTGATTTTATAATTATAACCCTCAGATTTGCTATAGCCAAGAATGCTTAGGTGTCGCCTAAACACTCTTAAGCATGCCTAAGATCTAGGCAGAGGGTTACCGCTCGCTTAACGTCTAGCTCCTAATTTTCATGGCTTAGGAATACATTGCTCTACACTTAAAACTTTACACGTGCTAAAATTGAGATGTAAACTTTGGGATATAGCACTCGACATTTTTTAGAGTATAAGCTCAAATCTGCATCATGAGTACACAGATTTGCACTTCACGAGGAATATCTTTACACTTTAGCTATACACTCATAGCTCCGGATATACACGTGGAGAGTAGAAAGAATGATACAGTGTAAAGCATATACACTTCAAGACCATAATCTGTACTCTCCATTGTAAAACATTATATATGAAAAATAGTTAAATCACCATCGCTGATGGTTATGCGTCGCCACCTCACGCGTAGCTGAGCAGCTTGACTTTCTAGTAGCCATTGACGATGAATCCATGGATGCAGTGGTGAGAGATGGCCACATCTAGACAGGAGCAGAGGGTAAAAGGCAGCTCAAACTCACGTGCAATGCCTCGACTGTCATGTAGCTCGGACCAGGCAGCAAGGAGCTCCATCCTGTGGGCATATGGAGCTCGGAAGTAGATTTTGCCCAGGTGGTCCAATCCTTCAAAGGGCACATGGCACAAACTTACGGGTGCATTCCGCTTTGGTGTCTGGCGTGTGGAGCTCTGTGCGGATCTGCGTGTGCCGGTGTAGATGACTTGTAGAGACGACTCATCGCATTGTGTTCGAGATGTCGCTCACTGAGCTTCATGGTGCTGAATTGCACTGTTGACGAGCCACCACTAGATCCTGTGCAGCCCCTCGATAGTCGTCGTTGGTGGATTTGGCTCGGTGAGAGCGAAAGGAGAGAGACGAGACGATTCAAAATGACCAGTGGAGAGAGAAAGACGTCAAATAGGATGTATTTCTATTGAAACCATATATACACTTGCAGAATAAAATGTACTTAACGGGGATTAAATAATGATTACGGGATGAATTGGTTGTTTGGTTGAGTTGGATTTAGAACACCCTTAATAAGCCTTTAGTTCTACTTTATATTTTGTTTTCTGAAATTCTAAGGGGTGATTACAATACAAGGTTTTGTTTTTCTTCTCTGCAGGAAAAAATGTTGAGAACTTGGATTCAGTACAATAGACCTTCTGAACCAAATTTTTCTCATGCTGGCCTGCTTCTAGCATTTGGTTTGCATGAGCACCTACGAGTTTTAACAATGACTGATGCATATCGATATCTGTCACAGGTGATCTCATCATGCTTGTTTCCTTGTTCTTGTCATTACTTGTTTAATAGGATTATAATGGAAGTAATAGTTGTGATCGACGAGATAATGAGGGCGCTGGATACCTATTATCCTGTAGTAGTGTTTGACAACTGGATTCATTGATGTGATCGACAGCTGCCTATTTAGGAGAAAAATGCTAGTAAACTTTTTCCTTCTATAAATGTTGGCATCTATTTGTACATTTTGTAAAATTTGATTAATTGTCTTAGTGCAGGAGCATGACATAACAACTCTTGGTTTGTTACTTGGTTTGGCTGCATCTCATAGGGGAACAATGGATCCTGCAATTTCTAAGGTATTATTGTAATGCTGTTGCATAAGCGCATATATTGTTTTTTCGAGGAATCAATAATCATAGTTAAAAATAAACTTTTGGGGAAAGTCTTATGCCACATCTGATATGTGTTCTTTTTGGAATCTGATATGATTTCTCTAGAGAGTGTCGTCACAAAGACAAATTTATTTTTTTGTTTTTGTTTATTTTCACATCTATTTGACTTATATTTGTTTCCCTTTGCTAGTTCTTGTGGTTTATCTTTGTCCTACTCCATGGTGCTTGGGATTAAAAGCCTTTATTGTTGTTTGATAATATCATAATATAATTGTGTTGTAGCTCCTACCTCCCCATTGGTAGTTGTAGTTGTAGTTCCAAGCCTATTTGAAGAGATTAGAATTTTTAATGCTTGATAAATGTCACATTTGACTTGATAGATGCAGAGGGTAAGAGAGCTAGCCGAGGCTAGTATGTTGCGGCCATGTAGCTAGAATGTAGGGCCGCTAACGGGTAAGCTTTTGAGTGTTAGTCGATATTATGATTAGGCAATGTATGTTTATTTTATGTGTTCAGTAGACGAAATGGAAGAGGCAAGTGGCAATGGAGATGGAAGATGCTCCCTCCGTTCACAAATATAAGTTATTCTAACATTCAAAATTTGTTTCTCAATATATGTCATTCTCACTTCCCAATACATCTCTCTCTTTTCAATACACTCTCTCTTCTCAATAAATCTCTATTTCTATCTCTTTCCTCGTTTTTTACATACCATACTTTTTCACTTTTCTTTAATTCCTGTGCCCAGAGCTAGAACGACCTATAAAAGTGAACGGAGGGAGTATCTTTTTCAAGCTTCAGTACATAGGAACAATTGAGACAAAAACAAAGTAGACATCATGTTCGACAAACAAGAACCTTAAGGATGGTGTGGTAGATATTGATGGAATAAGTCTAGTGCAGGCGCTTTATGCTTTGTGCTTTACGTCTTTTCACTTAAGCATCTTGGACTAGCTTTTCAGCTTTTCGCTTTAGCATTTAGACTAGCTTTTCAGCTTTATGCTTTAGCATCTTAGACTAGCTTTATGCTTTAGCATCTTAGACTAGCATTTTAGCATATGCTTGGCTGCCCACCAAGCCTATATATATTTATCTTCAACTTTTTAGGTTGGTCATGGCATTCTAGTGAGTAAAAAACATAGAGAAAATTGCCTTCAACATTGAGTGTCATCCAACACAATGCGAATGTTGCGCCTAACAGATATCAAGAGGCAAAAAAATTGATTATTTGAGTGAAGCTGGTCATTGAAGATTTTGTTATTTAATTAGTTTTTGTGCCCTTCAAATAGGTTTTGATGAGAGTGACAATTCTAAGATGGATTGGATGCGCTTGTCAGTAATGTGACGGTCAGAGCAGCTTTTAGGTGCTGACTATTAGGGAAAACTGAACTTGTATTCCTAGGAGGCCAATGGCCTCATACAAATAGAATACGGGTGGTGGTACAATATGCACAAAGCCCCTTATACAATGGGCTAAATACAATAAAGAGGTAAAGAAGAATCTATAAGTCTATAACTCTATCTCTAACACCCTCTCAAACTCATGATGGGTCAACAACACGGAGTTTGGAGAGGAAGAAGTTATGTTGTGCTCCAGTTTGTGCCTTCGTAGAGAAAATTTCAACTTGTAACTTTGAAGGCACATAATGAAGATGAACCACCTGATCATGAACTTGAGCTCGGGTAAAGAACACATCCACACCGATGTGTTTGGATAGCTCATGCTTCACCAGATCTTAAGTTGTTGCTATAGCATCTGTCCTATAAGAGTGAAGTGGTTGTTACAGGAGGATTGGAGAGCAGCACAGCTGTTTTGATCTCTATGGAATGGTTGATTTCATTCCTTAGGCCAGAGAGGCATATATATAGAGGTTACAAGTCAAATACAACTTGATTGCTGTGATAGAGCTGTAAACAGAACTAAATCAAAGCTAAGTTTGCAACCTGCACTGGCTGGAATTACTGCCTAAGGACAGGCTATACCTACCACAAGTTCAAACCAAAATTGACCACTACTACCTACACTTACTTCCTAAGGAAACTAAGTTACTAGGGTGACTGCTGTGTTGTAAAACAGCAGGACAATACAGCCATACAAGCTGCTGGTGCTGCTGATTCAGCAGATGGTGCTAGAACACCGAAGAAGCTAAGACTCATCTATCAATCACCTCCTAAGTCTTGGCTTCTGTACTTCAAGCATTTTGATTTTGTTGCGCAACCCGTAGAGGGCTTTGTCAAGCCGATAGACAAGGTGCTCCTTTCCTTTGACGGTGAAGTCGGGTGGCTGCTCAATATAGACTTCCTCTTTGAGATCACCATTGAGGAAGGCTGACTTGATATCAAGGTGGTGGACCTTCCAGTCGGCTTGCGCCGCGATGGCGATCATGAGCCTCTTGGACTAAAGTCGAGCCACCGGTGCAAAGACTTCATCGAAGTCGATGCCGGCACGCTGGACATAGCCTTTAGCAACAAGGTGGGCTTTGTGGCGGACGATGTTGCCGGCGGCGTCCTTCTTTAGCTAATACACCCACCGAAGTCCAATTGGACGGTCCAGGTGGGACCTCAACAAGATGCCATGTCCTGTTTTCCTCCACCGCCTGAATCTCTTCGTCCATCGCCCTTTGCCACTCGGTCTTCTTCTGTGCGGCAAATGTGGTTGGCTCATGCTCACTCACCATGTGCAGCTTAGCCTCTGCAAGCTCGCGCACGGCCATGCCAGGCAGTGGTGTGTCGTCGAAGTACATTGTCCACTCAGCGGAAACGCACGGGAGTGTCGCCATGTTCAGCATCAAGCTACTCTTCAGCATTGGATGGTACCGTTGCGAACTCGACCGCCGATGCTGGAGTCGGAGTAGGTGGCGGTGTTGCGGCTTGAGGCGACAAAGCCGGTGAGGTGCCGAAGACTAGATTGGCACCCCCATGATGTGGAATCGGTGGCGACGGGACATTGTACACCAAGGTTGATGACGAAGTCCTTGGTGCGTTGCACATCATCGCCTTCTTTCTTGCTCCAATCCCAACCACACTTTTCATCAAACACAACATCACATGCGATGTGGACACGCCGTGACACAGGTTCAAACACCCTATACGCCTTGGTGCCTGCCTCATAGCCGATGAAGATGTCGGAGATGCTACGGTCTTCAAGCTTGGACTGATTCGGCTTCGTCTTCTTTATGAATGCCATGCAGCCGAACACGCGGAGGTAGCTCACTGCCGGCTTCTTACCGTACCAAGCTTCATATGGTGTCTTACCATCAAGAGCCTTGGTAGGTGCTCTATTGAGCAAAAAGACAGCCGTTGTGGCCGCTTCTCCCCAGAACTTAGCTCGCATGTCATGCTGCTTGAGTAAGCTGTGCGCTGTCGCCACAATCGTCTGGTTGCACAGCTTTACAATGCCGTTCTGCTGTGACGAATATGGTGCTGAGAGGTGGCATTGGATGCCTGCGGCCGCGCAATAGTCTCTGAACTCTACGGATGTGAACTCACCGCCGTAGTCCGTATATTATTAGAACTTATGAGGGCAGACCACCGATGTATCTAGGAGACAGTTGGAATAACTTAGGCCATATTTGGCACAGATGGAACTTGTTAAAAAGACAGCTTATTTGAACAGCCTGTGAAAAACTGCTGAAAAATAAGCTGCTTTTTAGTTCATTCTGAGAAGCTATTGAACTAATAAGCTGTGAAATAAGTTTGTTGTTTGGTAAAACTTCTCCTTATTTCTCTGAATATAAGTTGTGCCAAACAGGGCCTTATACTCAGATTTAGGCTACATTTGTAGAAGGAAAATGGGGCCCTCTATATGTCATACCCTTTTTTTCTTCCGGTGACTTCCTCTTGGTGTATAATTGAAGAATCTTCAACTCCCTCCTTACCTGTAATATTGAACCCCAACCTTTATGGGCCCATCTATTAACCTTGTCACTATTGAGGGTCAAAAGGTACACTTTTCCCCTCCAATCTAATGTATTCCAATGACCATTGTTGCTTCATGGTCACTTGGAATAGTTTGATTCCCTGATATGCTGCTATATGGCAATTAGCAATGATTTTATTGATGTGGCTTCATGTTACCTTGTACAGATGCTCTACTTTCATGTTCCTTCTCGGCATCCATCATCCACTCCAGAATTGGAACTGCCCACTCTTCTACAGGTAAGACTACTGGGCCACTCATGTAGAAACAATTGTTTTTTTTTTGGGTTATTGTTGTCCTATTGTGTCATCTAAATATAAGGCTTACATCAACCGTTCCTTATTTTTTATTTGATCATTTGCTATATGCCCAGTCAGCAGCAGTAATGGGAATTGGACTTCTATATGAAGGCTCAGCACATGCACTCACCATGAAGATACTTCTGGTAAATTGGTTCAGCTTTGTCACAAAATAAGTTGTCCCTTTATTTTTTTTTCTTTGACCTTGATTTTCAAGTTTATAATCAATGAGTGAAGAAAAACCATTGTTTTCTTCTGCGATGTTTGTCACGGAACTTTAGCCCTATTTCTGTCACATACTACTGTTTTTATTCTCTCTATTCATTTTTTTTTTTTTTGGTTGATATTGTTCTTATTTGTTTCCATCTCTAGCCCC
This sequence comes from Zoysia matrella, assembly GCA_001602295.1. Classification (NCBI taxonomy): domain Eukaryota; kingdom Viridiplantae; phylum Streptophyta; class Magnoliopsida; order Poales; family Poaceae; genus Zoysia; species Zoysia matrella. Next base: position 48,407 of record BCLG01000144.1, read on the forward strand.
AACTTGCTTGATTCTAAGCATTTCTAAGAATTTATTGCTCTATCTTTAGGGTGAGATTGGTCGAAGAAGTGGTGGTGACAATGTGCTTGAAAGGGAAGGATACGCTGTTGCTGCAGGTTCTGCATTAGGATTTGTTGCTTTAGGTGGGCTAAATTTCATGAAATATGCTTTTGTTCATCCTAGACGAGGCACACAAACTGACATTATATTATTTATTTCACAGGTCATGGGTATGATGCATTTGGATTTATGGATACTTTCCTAGATCGACTTTTTGAATATATTGGCAGCAAAGAAGTCTACCATGTAAGTTTTTTGTAGGGAACCATTTGAGATTTCATTGTAGCCTTTAATCTTTCCAAAATTGAATATTTGTATTGCGCTATGGAGTCTGGGAGTGACCTATCCTTAAAATAAAGAACCTTACAATTGACAGGCAGGCTATGGTGGCCCACCTTTGTGCTGGGAGCTTTACTTTTGTGCTAAAATATACCCCCTCCGTTCTTAAATTGATGTCGCCGTTGACTTCTAACATCCATTTTGACCATTCGTCTTATTCGAAAAATTAGTTCAAATGTGTAAAATTTTAAATTGTGATTCAAAGAACTCTAATAATAAATCAAATCGTAACAAATTATATCATATTTACCAAAAACAATTTGAATTAAGACGAATGATCAAAGTTGATGTTAGAAGTCAACGGCGACATCAATTTAAAAACGGATGGAGAATTTGTTTCTTGATCTATGATTACTAATAGTGATCAATGTTGAGAGCACAAACATTAAAAGGAAGGAAAATTTGTCTGTAGGACACCATCTATTGGTTGCTTTGTCTAGGTTACACTACCCGTCTTGATTTTGTCGTGAAGACACCGTAAAATTATGTCTTTTGTTTGTATCACATTGTGTTAATTATTTAAACGTTTTTAGAAGTCAAGATGAGATAGAAAGAGAAGAAAAAGTTGAGTGCCCTTTTAACTTAAGACATTCATCATTTGGCGTGATCATCGTCCTAATTCTTATCATCTAGTGCTTGTTCTATCTTGTTAGATATGCATGGTTGATCAGTTGTGGGGAGGCCTAGGATGAAGATTTAGATCGATACGAACATAGCAGAGGATGAGAAAAAAGGAGAAGTGCTCAGGTTCAAGAGCATTCACGCATTTTCCTCTTATATCTTTCATTACGGCTGCTAAAAAGTTAAAGTACCGAACTCAGTGTGCTATGGATGAAAAAAAAAACATTTCGATGTCCTCTAGACAAAATCAAGACGGGCTGTATGGTACAGACCAAACGGTCCAATTATGATGTCCTGTAGACAAATTGCCCTAAAATGAATAGCTCAAAATAGTTAACATAAGAAGGCCCCCATTGTATAAAGTAAAGTGGCGGAACTCAGTTCTACATGAAAAATTTTCTGATGGAGTACTTCATAACAATGAAACAGACATCTTGAATGTCTATGAAACCCTATGTAACAAACCACTTTGTAGGGCATCCTTGTTGATCTTATGGAGGCCTTGTAAAATTTCTAACATTCTAGTCTGACCTATCGGGAAATATTTTTTTTGGGTATTTGTATTTGATGAAGTGCTAATATTTTTCAGGAAAAGAACCTAAATGTGACAGCTGTTGATGATCAAAGTGGCAACACTGGACAGGTCGTTTTATGACTTACTAATTTATTTTAAATAATTGTATATTTTGACTGCAATATTGTCTTGGCTTTTTACAGATGATGGATGGAGCACACATAAATGTTGATGTTACCGCACCTGGAGCAATAATTGCCCTAGCCTTAATATTTCTAAAGGTATATTTTCTTAGTCAGCTGCTGCTCTTATTTTTGCAATAAGTTTTTTTTATATTGGGCAAGAAACACCCTTTTGATTATATATCTTTATGGTTCATATTACAGGCTGAATCAGAGGAGATAGCAGCTAGGCTCAGTATTCCGAATACTCACTTTGATTTGCAGTATGTTAGACCTGACTTTATCATGCTCCGTGTAATAGCCAGGAATTTAATTCTGTGGAGCAGGTAACCTTACAATTGTGTTTGTATCGCTTTAAATTTCATACAGTAAAATAGACTAAATAGAGCATAAAGAATGATGTCACTTGCAGAATACAACCTACCAAGGATTGGATTGACTCTCAAATCCCTGAAACAATTAAGTTTGGTGTTTCCAATATGAGTGAAGGGGCGATCAACAATGATGAATTTGATACTGAAGCTCTTTTTCAAGCTTATGTTAATATAGTGAGTGGAGCATGTATTGCAATTGGTGAGTAGCAATATTTCTTGTGGCAACCCTAGTTCATGAGATTAACTGTTACCCCCTGAATTTTACGCCATATATAATTTTCTTGTAAATTTCATAAGGCATAAGAAAAATTGTTTAATTTCTAGTAATATTATTTGTCTCATCTTATATCGGTATCAAATAACAGACAATGAGCATTGGTTATGGTTGTCCTGGTCTAGGCCAACTAGTTCTTCTAATGTGGTCCTTTGCTGGAGCAAAGGCTCTTAAAGATCTGGGACTAGGTCGTTTATTAGCGCAGATTTAAGTTTATTTAGTACTAGGTCGAGGTCGTTCTGTTTTATTTGTTCCTAGTCTACTTTCATATGTATTCTGTTGACCCCTCTTGCCTTGTTCGTAGCTTGAGGTGTCTATATATGGATTTTTTGCTCCCTAAGATATGCAGCTCTCTAAAAAAAAGTCCAACTAATTCTTTATTCTGGCTTTTCTGAGTTTGGTTTGAGTTATTATTGTTTTACGTAATATTCACAGACTCATTGCCAGAAAATTGGGCTTATGATACATTTTAACCAGTAGAAACTTAAAAAAATATTCTTATGGACCTACCAGATTTTTGCTGCCTTTTATCAGCATAATCGATATTTGCAGGACTCAAGCATGCTGGCAGCAGAAATGGTGATGCCCAAGAATTACTCTACACCTACGCTGTCCATTTTCTAAATGAGGTATGTTTGTGCCTATTCAATTTAATTGTTAAATGGTATATTGGTGATTTAATTTCTCATTTCATGCAGATCAAGCACATACCTGTTCAAACAGCAGGTATGCTGCCAAAGGGACTGCTACAATATGTTGACCGTGGAACGCTTGAGCTCTGCTTGCATCTTGTTGTTCTATCTCTATCTCTGGTTGGTGATGAAAAGTTTTTTTTATCTAAAAAATCGCTAGAGAGTACACAACACTGACAAATGTTATGTTAGTGCGCATTATATGGCTTTACACAATTAAAATATTGCTCATAATCAACCAAATGTTTTCTCACTTTAATATTTTGACATGTTGTCATTTTCTTTTGTCAAGGTAATGGCAGGATCTGGAAATTTGCGGACTTTCCGTTTATTGCGTTATCTTAGAGGAAGAATTTCTGCAGAAGGGCAAGTGAATTATGGGTTGCAGATGGCTGTGAGTACCATTACAGGTTTCATGAGCAAATACATTTTTTGAAATCATGTGCCAAAAAACTAAGGGCCGGTTCAGTACGTGGTGCTGCGGCTGCCGCTGCTGCAAAAGAATAACTGCATTCTACCGCAGATTTAACTGCTACAGTAAACATCAACGCTGTCAAACTACCTACCGTACGCAGCATAAGAATTTAACAGCTTATTCTATTGCGCATTACAAGCACTCTGAAGCGGAAACCTTGGCTATGACTCTCAGTTCAGGGTCATAGTTTTCAGGGAAAGATTTTGAAGCATTTTTAATAAGCCCCTGTTTAAATATCTTCTCTTTGAGGTTATCTGTTTTCGAAAGAGACTTTTTGTTCTACGTGCATGGGTATGTTTCAAAAATTTAGAAAGTTAAATTGAAGATTGAAGGACCATAAACCTTGACCTTGGCTTTGTGCAAGGAAACATTGATATATTTCTAGTTGGAAAAATACTGTCACATGAAAATTACACTAAATTAGTCATCATTTGCATCAAAAAGATGCTCTGTTGTTGTTGTTAATACACTTCACTGCATTTATATTAGAAAATCTATGTAGTGATGAAAAAGTTCTTGCCCATACTGACTAGTAGCTCATTAACAATGTAGGTGAGCATGGCTATAGGGTTCTTATTCCTTGGAGGTGGGACACACACATTTTCAACTCGAAATAGTGCGGTTGCTGCATTATTAATTGCCCTTTACCCACGTTTGCCCACTGGACCAAATGATAATCGCTGTCATCTCCAGGTGATTATTGTGTGCTTTTCTGAGCTGACCTTCATCATATATGTAGTTTCTCTTGTTGCAAATTTAAGTTCTTTGTGGTACTGTGAGTAGGCATTCAGACACCTATACGTACTAGCTACAGAGCCTCGATGGGTTCAGACAGTTGATGTTGACACAGGACTTCCAGTGTATTGCCCATTGGAAGTGACAGTTGCTGAAACAGAGTATTATGATGAAACCAATTATACCGAGGTGACACCTTGTCTTCTGCCAGAACGCTCAGTGGTAAGTATAGTCAATTACATTCAGATTTTCTGGTGACAGTATATATACTAGATGAAATATAAAGCTTTCCAGAATATATATATATATATATATGTTCTATCATACAATTTTACATGAGCGCAGGCAACCATCCCATTAGGCCTTTATACAGTGTACACTCCATTTTCAGATTTTATGGGAAGTTTGTAGAATTTCTGTTTCACAGAGGCTTTCATTCAGGTAGGTATGTAAACCAATAAATTCCCATTCTAAACGGTCAATTCTTTTTGCAGCTTAAGAGAATTCGAGTGTGTGGGCCACGATATTGGCCTCAGGTGATAAAACTTACACCTGAAGGTATTTTACTTATTCTGAGTACTTATTTTCATTAAAAAAGTTGTATTATATTTTTATATTTAATACTTTCGCAAATAGACAAACCATGGTGGAGATCTGGAGACAGGACAGATCCATTCAATGGGGGAGTAATGTACATAAAGCGAAAAGTTGGATCATGTTCCTACTCAGATGATCCAATTGGATGCCAATCTTTAATTTCACGGGCAATGCATGAGGTTAGTATTTTTCTACGCTTGTGCATATATGTACCTTTATGTGTCCATTGAGGACTAAAGACAGACCTGGCTTATATAATTTTTACTGGCTTGCTGCATCAAATTTCAGGATTGTGATACACCATCTGCTAGATGTAGTACTCAACCAAACAACAATAATCATAGTTCCTTAAGAGTTGACCAACTTGTAAGCACATTTTCGGCGAATCCAAGTTTAATTGCTTTTGCAAAAATGTGTCGCGATTCGCGGAAGGACAGGCAAGTGGGTTATTATTTTCTACTCTGTATGAGTGTATAATTTATGCCACTTCATTTTATCAATTTGTTCTTATATTTTTTCTAATATTATGTCCCAACAGATGGAATGGCAATTTCCGAGAGTTCTGCTCTCAAGTACTTTATGAATGTATGAGTAAAGATAGGCCATCACTATTACAGGTTTCTTACTGAGTCTTTCATTTAATGTTCAGTACTTATCAACAGTCATTTATATAATTATATTAGTGACAGTTGTATTTCTCTTTCAGGTCTATATCAGTTTTTATACCATAATTGAGTTAATGGGAGAGCATTTGAAGACTGAACATTTTTCTTTCTGTGATTCTCTGTTTCTTCCCAACTTGAAGGTTCGTAGGCAGTACTTTATTTGTTCGGTTCTATTTCTTGCAGGTCAGGTTACTCAGACTTTCAGGGTTAAAATACCAGCCTCAGTCAGAATGTTCCCTTTTTTTGCGACTGGATGAAGATATCTTCCATGCAAACGAAACAGAACATATGTGCTCTTTCAAAAGTTTCGTAAATCCTAGTTGTAAGCCTTCTAGGAAACAGGTTTTGCTGTGATCTGGTACCTATTTTTATGTATTGCATTGCACCAGCCGCTAAAGGAATTTAGCAACAATAGTTTCCCATTGACATATCATAACAGTTTCATATTCATCTTCCGTTCTGACGTTGTCACTCCTGTCTTTGATATCTTGAGCTTTCAGAGGTAATGTTATTGTGAATCTTGTCAACATGCAGGTCGCACTTGCCTACAACGAAGCACTGGTTGATGGCAGTATTACAAATGGAGACATTATCCAGTCCACTTTTCTGGAGTCTCTGTTGAAACGTGTGGGAGATATCTTCATGGAGTTGCCGAACCTCAAGGACAACTTCTACAGTTACTTGAGCGCTGGCAAATGGCCTGATGTCCAAAAGGATGCGGTGATCCTTTCGTGGTATCTCCAGTGGTACAGCATCCCGCCTCCCCATGTTGTCTCGTCTGCAATTGAGAAGGTTGAGCCCAGGGTAACAGCTGGCGTCTCTGTGGTCCCACTACTTCGCCTCCTATTGCCAAGCACACACCTCGTGGGACTAATAGAGATTGAGAAGGTTCACATGGCCATGAAGTCAGAAGGTTCAGCACTGTAAATGCAATTTCAGAAGCAGACGCTAAACAATTGATACCTGAAGCATTCCAAGCACCTTGTAGAACTACCCTTTTTCTTAAGGTTTGTAGGCCTGTAGTTGCACCAGTGTACGGCAAAGCTACTTAGGTTAGGTTGATGTACTCGAGTTAATCTATTATCGAGGTAATTCCCTGTATTTTTGCAGAACGGTATTACTGGCAGATGTTGTAAATAGCCATGGGCATAGCTGACCTGTGTGGAGTTAGGGGATTCATATGTATTTGCTCTCAATTATCTGAGAAATTACATGCCTTGAATTTTCATGACAAGCCTTTGGGCTCTGAAGTCACGGGTCCAGCCATGTTTATAGGGTTTGTATATGACTTCATATCTCCCAGTCGGTGTCGAGCACCTGCTATCAACAATTGCTGAGTCGGCGCCAAGCCGGTGACAAAAAGGCAGTTGGATTCTCTCCTTTGACAATGTGATTTTCCTTTTTCTTTTCCTCCAAGAACTCAAAAAAAATGTCCATGGAATTTAAAATGGTCTAGAACACCTAAAATATAACTGTGCACTTTCATTTTCATTTAAAAGCGTTGAAATTGAATTATTTATAAACTTCACTGTGTATATAGACGTCCCCAGCAGTGATAGTTTGTATATAAATTTCACTCGGTTAAAAAAGAGAATAAGAAACTCCCAGCTCAGGAAACGGGAAACGAAGAGTGGATGAAAGATTTGTGAATGAAAGATGTAGATCTTTTTCTTTTCTTATCCCAAGCCCATTCCTAACCTCTTTTCCCACTACGTTTCTCAAAACAAAAAAAAAGACATCCCAGTTTTAAAAGAGAATACCCAACGGTAATATCCACTAGACTCGTTCAAAACAGGTGTGCAAATTTAAGATACTGTCATGAACATAAATATTTTTCATGGACGACTTTGATGAAACTATGTACATTTGTGATTTGTCAGCCAAACACGGGCCTTTCGAGACGAGAAGCAAAACGGAGCAGCGGCATTTCCTCAACAACTACATTGAGACCTAGAGAAGAAACTATCTTCCGGCCTCGATCATGAATCTAAAAAACGGGCCACCAGATTTCAGATAGACATTCTCGCTGTCATTTGTGAGGTTGGTCGTCAGTCATCTGCCGCGGAGGGCTCGACACAATGTGACCAGAAACGAACTCATTCCACGTGTCCGGCACGCCGGGGAGGCACCAGTGGATGCAGTCCGCGAATTTCCTTGGGTTAGCCTTCTGCTCCTTCGTCAGGAGCTTTCCCTGCCGCAGCGTGTGCACGGAGGTATGCGCGTCCTTGCGGATCTCTGACAGTGCTGTTATGTTGATGAAGTGCACAGGCACCTTCTTCATGGATCTCGTCACGCGCTGAGCCGTGGCGAACAGATCCCAGTCCGTACCCAGCTCCAATGTTGTTGTGTAGTTGATTGCCGGCTGTGTCTCAGAGAAGCATTTTATGGCGTTAGGACTGCCCCAACCTTCACTCCTGCATCAAGTCAGTGAATTTGTCATCAGTGGTCAAACCCAGCACCCCAGAGAAGTACAGTTGTGCCACAGCAATAGCAGAAGGCATTATCACGGAAAACATCACAGCGGCAACCCGCAATTTAAAGCCAAAAGCAATATAGGGAGAAATAATGCATAATAAAGATACAAATGTGACTGGGAGGGGGAGGGGGAGGGAGGGCTTACTCCATATGTACAGGTGAGACACTCATGAATAAGACCATTGTTCTGTTTGGATCTATGTGCTCCTCTACCCATCTTGACCATGTTTTGAGAACTTTCCGGTATGCGATAACACGTTCTATTTCATCATACTTAACCGATTTCCTCGAAAAAGATCCACCACGCCGCCTGTAATCATGTTAGTTTGCATAAGCTTTAGCAAAGCGCAGAAAATAGATCAAGATTTCCCTGGTTGCTCTGAAAGCTTCCTCAGGGCTTGTTCATTTGCTAGACTAGGATTCATTCCCAATAAGATTGATTCCCGGTATAGAATACATCTTAAGTTAATAATTTAATCTTTATTTATGAAAAATTTCATTAAGACGGGAAAAAAACCTGGTCTATTTTTTATATTTTCTCCTTCTATGATCTGGAAGGAAAACACACCTTCTAACGAAAGCGGGTCGCGGAAGACGAAATATAAGTATAGACCGAGTTTTATTCCCATTCTAGTGAAATATACTATGAATAAAAATTAAATTATTAACTTAGGATGGTTTATTCCATATCGAGAATCAATCTTACTGAGAATGATTTCTAGCCTAGCAACGGAACAAGCGCTGAGATGGAACTGTTTTCATTTTCATAATAGGTTGAAGGATTAAGTCTAGAGTTACTCACAAAGTTTTCATCTGTGGCGTGTTCATCCACCATATATAAGTATTGAAGATCAAATAGTCCACCCCTTCCCAGCTTGCTGCATGCTTGGCGATCGATGTTGGCTTGATGATGCGATTACTGATGCTGTGAATGTCTGGATCATCCGAGTTTGACTCAACAAGGAAGGGAGCCCAATAAAACTCAACTGTAGCATTATACTCCTGTAATGGCCCATATAAATTGTTCATTGTTAACCATAACTATTTTGAGGTGAAGATTGAAAAAAAAAATCACCAATTTTACCAAACTTATTTCTAGCTAGATATTTGATCACGTGAAAGACGCATACAGAACTAGTTTCCTAAGCTGGGTGGATTGTGACTTAGTGGGCTCTCGTGCCTCTCCCTTTCTCTTCCTTTAACTATTGCGCCCTGTAAAAAGCTAGTTAGGTACATGTTATTATAATTTTTGAAAGTTTGAAAATATATCATCATCGTGTCACTTACAGATGAGACCTGCAAATAGATTATATGTGAAACAAGATGACATATTTTAAATTCTAAAAAATTGTAATAGCATCCACCAAATTAATCCTAAATTATTTTATATATATCTTTATTTTCCTTTATATGTATAATCTATCACAATGGGGGTTTCCCTCGCTGTGCAGTTAAAAAAACTAGATATTTGATGCTGCTTTATTTTTCTAATCTCTCTTGCTGGATCTTTTAGTAAACAGTGTAAGTTACCTGAAGACGGAACACATTCAGAGAACCGTTTTTGACAAGCGACTTTTTGTCCCATGGAGCCTCTGATTGGACCAGGCACACCATGGACTCCCACTGGTTCCTATTAAGCGAATCCCCCACAAACATCAGCCTTTTGTTCCTTAGCTTCTCTAGAAGCACCTTAGCTTCAAATCTGTTTTAAAAAAAATCCAGACCATCAGAAAGCTGTACTAGACGTAGTTGGCACAGTACATATTGGACAGATGCCCCATAGTGTAATGGTAACAGTCTCCAAAGCACTGCCCGAATCAAGAATATTTCAATCCCCAGGGACTGCAGGCGTAGGAAAGAAAATTAACCGAAATAACAAAAGAAAAAAATAGTAAACATTGCACTACTGCTAGTAATTGAAGCTGACAATGTGTGCCAAACCATAAGCAAGGTGAAAAAAAAAACAGTTTCTCAAACATTCAAATTCTTCTTCCTCGTTTACAAATATAAGTCATTCTAGTATTCAAAATTTGTTCATCTCACTTCTCAATATATATTTCTGATTTTTCAATACACTTTCTCTCTTTCTAATAATAAATCTCGGTCTCTACCTCTTTCCTTTTCGTTTTTACGTATCGTATTTTTTCACTTTTTTTAATTTTTGTACCTAAAGCTACCAAAGCTAGAATGACTTGTAAAAGTGAACGGAGGGAATAGTTCATATTGTTTGAAGTAGCTACTCGTTAGTTTACCGTGCTGGCATAGGAAGAATCTGACTGTTTGTACTTGAAATCAAAGTGAACCAATGCACCACTCTCTAGTCAGAAAAGTTCCTGAAGTATTTAAATATTGTGCATGCTTTGCTGCAATTTTGTTTGAAGTGGGCTCTACTCGTTAGTACTTCACTGACCAATGTTCATGAATGCACCTCATTATTTGCAGTTAGTTAGAACCTGAGACATTGTAATGTCATGTCGTGCAACAACTCCCATTTGTTTGTGAGATTCCAGTCCGCTTGCCTAACCTCAGCCTTCCAACAACTTTCTCCGACAAACGAAACTTCTCTATCAACCATTAAATTTGCTTATAATCGATTCAAACATAGGAGGAGACCATTGCCGATGAGTGAGTGGTCTCTCTTTTTCTCTCCAATTATAGCAACACCTAACCGATTAAAGTACCCTCACACACAAACCTTGGTAACCAAGAAACAGAGCTAACGAGCGCAGGCTCGAGCATCGGTCGATCCTGCACAACGACTTCGCCTAACGTACGCTGCAGTTTTAATCCTGCCGACCTTGATGAAGCTTTGAGCCCGCTAGCAACAAGGACGGAAGTAGGAAAGATCTCGGAGACGATTGACAACCATTGCAACAGAAAGACGAACAGGTAATAGCTGCGACCATAATCATACGAAAAAAAAAAAAAAAAAATTCAAAATCTTTGCATGGCTGAAAATGCTGAACAGATTAATTACTGCAAAAGATCGTATGCATCGGTAAGATAATACTGCCTGCCCGTATAGATGCCGGGAAGAAGAATCCTTGGAGCAGCTCCTGCTCTTACAGCCACGGTTATGGCTCACAACGGCAAATCAGAAATAAGACATCCCCTGATCCCCCTCGAACGAAAAAAAAAAACAAACAAAGCAGGAAGGACGTCTTGACTACAACGGGCAGAGGAGACTAAGAGCATCGGGCCGCAGCAACAGCCTACATGGACACCGAATCCAAGTGCAAGGTAGAACAAGAGTCCACAACATCGTCGGAGTCAATGAGCAGTCACTACGTACTGTTTTTGTTACATTTTCCTTTTCTCGTCGGATCGGATCCTCTGCTGTGCCAAAGTCCAGAAGAACAACGCCATTGCGCATCCACCGGTGGTGCCACGCCCTCCTTCGCGCCATTGCGCATCCGCCAGACACAACACAAGTTGGGCACGTACTACGTCGACAGAAGGCGCACGCGAGAGAGAATAAAGGCGCGCTTGGGGCGGACACGATCCGCTGGCTCCGGGACAAAAAGGAAAGCTCCGCGGCTGATCTGGCCCCGACTCGCGATCGAAAACGCGGCAGCACGCACCAACCCGAAACCTCCCGCGTGGGCACGTGCACGCGTCCTACTGCGTACCGACACCGTATGCCGTGTCCGGGAGGGAATGGGGAAAGTGAGGCGAGGAATCAGGCACCTGGGGAGGTCGCAGCCGTCGGGCTGCCACCGCCACTTCTGGTAGTCGTCGTCGCGGCGGCCGTTGCGCGTGCAGGTGACCTGCTCCGTGAGGAAGCCGCACTCGCTCTCCTTGTACAGCGGCGCGCGGGCATCGTCGTGCACCCACCGGCCGCGGTACAGGTCGCAACTCCCCGCCGGCTCCTCGTCTTGCTGCTCCCCGCTGCCGCCGCCTTCCACCACCTGCTCCAGCAGAGGCGCGTCCTGCTGCGAGCTCCCCGCCGTCGCACCGGGCGTGGCGCCAGAATCCTGGTGCTCCTTCTGGAGCGGCGGGGGCGGCGGGTCGGCCCGATCTGTGGGCTCCGTCGTCGTCGCCGCCGCTGACTCTGCTGCTTCCTGCGCCGGTGGCGCGCGCGGTTTCACCGGCTCGTCCTGCCCGGACTACAAACCAAACCATATGGGCTAATTAGCGAGACCGATCGAGGAACAAACGAGGCAAACAACTAAGAACCTGACACGGTAGTCACGGACTCACCCTCGCGGCGGTGGTGTCCGCGCTGGAAAGCTTGGAGTACGCCCGCGTGCTGCCGCCGCCGCCATGGCGCCGCAACGAGGCGGCGATGTGCGCGCTGTCGTAGAGCACGGACACGCCCAGCAGCGCAGCGAGCGCGAACACCGCGGCGACCTGCGTCTTGCGGCTCGGCGCCCCCACCGCCAGCGGCCCCGCACCGCCCTTCCGCCGCGGGATCCGCATCGATCGCGGCCTCCTCTCCTGTGCCCCGGCTCCCTCCCTTTGCTACGTACCTACCGCACCAGAGACGGCACGGCACAGTAGTTGAGGAGGATCAAACCGAACCGAGCTCGCACAAGGCAAGGAGACCCCGCGAGCGCGGTCCTCCCCTGCACTTCCGACTCCCTCTCGCTCGGGGACGTCTGCTTCCCCGCGCTCTACAGTTCCTATTCATTTTCTCTGACGTTGTTGTGTTATTTATCGGCTTTATTGTTTCTGCTTCCCCGCGCTCTACAGCTCCTATTCGTTTTCTCTGACGTTGATGTGTTATTTATCGGTTTTTTTTGTTTGAGCTGGAAGTCGAGCTCTGTTTTATAATTGATATCGGCATTTATTTTTTAATTTAATTTTAATTATTTATTTTATTTAAAAAATTTATTTAAATGCTTAAAATTTTAAATTGTGATTTAAATAACTTTAATAATAAATTATATTATATTAAATTTTTTAAAAATAAAATAATTAATTAAATTTAAATTTAAAAATCAATAACAATATCAATTAAAAAAAAATATTAGTTAGCGTAGACCCGCGCAAGCGGAGGGTTTTATGGCGTGGAGTGGGGTGGTAATTACCGCAACGATACCGTGGCGTGGCGTGTCTTACCAACGGTCAGAAAAGGTAAGCGCAGTGCGGTGCTCCATGTGATGTTTGTGTTCGACTTTGGAGCACTAAGCTAGTTTAGTGTAAAGAATCAAACATGTACTAATCCCGCGGCATTGGATAAAAATCTTGCGGGATTCGAGACCAACCACGTGCTCGAAACAAGTGGCATTATGTTTATCTTTCTTTGCGGAAATATTATACGAGTACTTATTGTTGTTGTCAGTTAAATTGAAAGAGCTCGTGCCAAATTTTAAAATGGTACGAGATACAAAGGTGTGTTAAAAAGAAAAACGATATATTAAAAAATAAAAAAATATGTTAAAAAGAGAAAAATATGTATTAAAAAAAATATTAAGAAGAGTTTGTTTGGCAAAGTGAAACGTTTCAGTTTCTAGGTAGAATCACATGAATCGGTACCAAAAGGAAGAAAATCGAAACGTTTCGAATTGGAATCGGTGGAAACGATTAGTTTTTACGCCAGGGGAGCGAATCGGCCAAAATTCACCGTCGAAACGCTCCATTGTACACGCACGGACAGATCTGCCCACCAGTGTACACAGACAACCACTGCTAGACACACAAAACTTTAGAAATTTAAAAAAGTTCTCAAGGTACTAAAGTTTTTCAAAGTTTTTCTGTTAGATTCGTCTCGTCGAACTTTTTATGAAGGTGTCCTCCAAATTATTTTTAAAGTTGTTTCGTTAGTTCTCAATATTTTTTAAAGTTATTTTAATATTTTTAATATTAACGCAACAGGGTATATTGGTCATTTCAATCATCGTCATTGCTTTACTGAATTTGAATCACTAGAATTTCAAACAATTTCTAAAGTGACTTTGTTTCTGATTAAAAAGGTTTCTAATCTGAAACTAAAATATTTTTGATTATTCGAAGAATCGAAACCCTACCAAATGCATCCAGTAATAATTATTTGTATAGAGGGAGCAGTATGCAATCGCTAGTGCGTCGATCTATTACATTGACAATTATTTGTGTAGAGGGAGCAGTATGCAATGGCTAGTGCGTCGATCGTTAATATACGTTGATGGCGTTCAAAATCTATTGATCAATAGCTGTCGGCAGTGCTGAGAAGAGTCTGCGAAATCATACGACAAACAAATCAATACTACTCACATTTATGAATCTTCCTCGTTTTATGCGCTAGCTGATTCTACTACACATCGCGTCGTGGTCGAGATAACCAAGCGGACCGTCCGTTTGGTAGCGGCTTCTTCATCGGCTCGAGGTGAAGCCGTACTAAACAGTTAACGAAGAAGCCAAATTTTTTTAAAAAAAGAAGGAGCCGTAGGGTGAAGCAGAGAGCTCCTCAATCCTACGTGGCATCGTATATCCGTCGTTGCCCTTCCTCTTCTTATACCAGATCTTCGCAACAGAAGAGACAAAAAAAAAAAAAACTTCACGAACTCAGCCATATCCGATTGAAATCTCGCGTTGCCGCGCGTCACCGGCCGTCGAGCGCATCACGAAGCTCGCGTCACCAAAGTCAGCTGATCGAAGCCTGTTGTCCTCGCGTCACGGAGCTCCCGTCACCGCGTGTCAGCGGCCATCGTACGCCTCACTAGATTTCGTGATGATATTGCAAAAGCAATATACCTCGCTAGAGTATCATGAGCAATTAATAGATATTTTTTGTAATAAATTATTTACTTTGTAATTTACCTCAAATATTTTATTCAGATTATAAATTCTTTTGGCATGTAAGCGGCATGATGACTAACGTACACAGTAGATATTAATGTAACGTTGAAAGGTGCACTAGCCGTAATTAGTTTCTGAATTCAAATACAAAGGTAACATGGGTATTTAACTGTATTATTCACTCTAAAAAATAGAAAAAGCTAAAAAAGAAGCTTATTTACTTAAACAATTTTTAAGAAATCAAAGCCAGAGCTATAAAGGCTTTTTTTTTCAAAGAAAAAAACCAAAGTCAAAATCGTTTTTAGAGTAGTCAGAGCCTTATCAGACAGAGCCTTAAAAACGCAACACGCTCATTTGCTCTTCCTCGTGGTAGTTTGTTTGTTGGAACAATATTTATCGGTAGCACTAGTATGGATGGACCAGCTGAGGCTTTCTGCGACGTTGTGGAAAATGCAAGGCTACGTAAGTTTCAGAGCGAGCCAGCTAGCCGACACACGGATCTGGCGCCGAGTCTCCCTCTTCCTTCATGCTTTCTCATGTACGGAGTCCTCCGTACTTGCCGACACAAGGACCTGAATTATTGAGTTCCTAGGTTGGACACACACTACACACAGATTACGTGGCAGCTCCATATGCCGTAACGATACGAAGGCCTTGAACGAACGTTTGTGACTGCTTAACTCGACGGAGAAAAATCACGAGGGAACGTCAACAAGATGCTCGTCCATCCGAGACATACGTGCATGGCTTCAGTCACGACCAGCGACGCCCAGACAAACGGAATCCGCCTCGCTTTCGATCACTTTTCACCCGGGATGAGACTACGAGAGAGCGAGACCACCGGTCATGGCAGGGCCGTGCGCCGCGACTGCTGGTTCGGGGCACGGCCGCAGGCTGCTCCCCAATCGATCGATCTCCAGATTCTCGACTCCATTCATTCCTCTCCCTGGCCCTGCTCTGTTGTTCATCACGATCCCACGGCCCACGAGCGGGATCGATAAATAAACGAATCTCAACTCCCCCACTGACCCACAGCACCAAGACGTTACTGCTGCACGGATTTGCAGCAGCCAATGGAAGCTCGTACGCGCGCAGGCAAATGGCCGCGCGGGCACGTGCGCTGCCCGTCCCGCCGCCTGTCCCGTCGTGTGCTGCTGAGTGCGGTGGAATAGAATAAGATTGGAGTGGTTTGGTGCGTATTTGACGGATTTTCCCTTCTCCGATTAGTAGTGTTTCCTTCTGTTGGAGGGACCCTTCGCCAGGACGGACCGCGACACCAAGGATCAAGATTCCCGGTGCCCCGAGCTGCTGCGTGGCATTCGCACCGCCCGGCCGGTCGCATTGCGATCCGCGACGCACCTGGCCCCGGCGTTGCGCTCTGCCCACCAGCGCACTCGCACACTGACCAACAGCGACTCATGATCAGATCAGAGTTTGAGAAACCGTTTGAACCGTAGAAAACGGCCGCAGACGGTTTGACGGTTTTCGGAAAAATCAAAAAAATCAGTCTAAAATTCTGTCAAAATTTAATTTTTAAATTCTGTAGCGGCCGATAGTTTTCAAACCGGTAAGCCAGTCGATTTTACCTGTTAGCCGGCCGGTTTCGGTGGCTAACCGATCGGTTTTTAAAGAAACCAAGAGGGCGATAAACCAATTGGTTTTAGCGATAAACCAAGCGACAAAATAAAAAATCGAAAAAAAGTTGTAAAATAAGGAAAAAATAGAAAAATTCTAGAAAATTTTGGCGTAACTTTTTCTAAATTCTTGTAATACATTTACACAATATATACTTCATTAATGGATAATAAAACACATAATTTGACAATATATCTATACCAATAAAATCTATAGTTCATACATAAAGTTCACACTTTATATTGAAATTATATTCCAATCAAAATAATCCCTGTCACACTCATCATTTGATATTATTTGAATTTCTCTAGTGGCGAGCAACTCCGTTTTGAATTCATTTTGAGTTTTATCCGTCCAAGCGAAAGTTATCTCCCATTGTGAGCGCAACATGTGATAAAATTCTAAATTTTTCCATTGATACACCTATGTGGTCGTTGGTTATGAGCTATCATCACCCATAAGATAATTGTAGTATTTAAAACTTTGGTTGTATGAGGTATCACTGTCTGTCCTCGAGTACTAAACACTATATTGATGCTGTTTACCCTCCATTGTGGTCCTCTGTGAGTGTGAAGCGCCATGGTTTTAATCTTGTGTAGCATAGATAAAATCTGTCTCACCTGCAAAAGAAGTCAAGTGTGAGAGAAAAAAGTTAAAATTGCTTATATGATACGAAGATATTGTTATCTTTGAAATGATATGCAGTTGCTGGTGGTTGGGAGTCAGGAACTACGTCCGCATCGCCTGGTGCGTCTTCAGAATCTGTCCGATAGCTACTGTCATTGGACTCCTGGTAAAGTGGGCTTCGTTTGGCGTCTTCAGAATCTGTGAAGTCTTCAGTGCCCACTTCCCTACCTTTCTCTTTCCCTTTACCTTTTCCTTTGCCTTTGCTCATAGTCCTTTTCTTTTTAGCACTCGTCTTTTTTTTTACGCTGGTGCTTTTTCTTTCCTATAGAAATGTCACCCATATTTTGTTCTGTTCATTCAGACATCGTTGCAGCACAAGACAATCATAGCAACTGTCTACTAGCTTCATCAGTGCTCACTAGATGGGATGGCAGAGGAGTGTCACTCTGTGTCCTCTTCATCAAGAAGAAGAGGATCAGCATTTGATCTTTCATGTTCAATCTAATCTCTAATTGAATTAAAATAATTATATAAGGATAGCTCTATGAGACGATCAAAGGGATCAGCTTTTGGTGGTTTATATGTAAATCCAGCATCCCGCATCCGTATTTTAATATTGTAGTTGACATACACCAACTTATGCAATTTGCCATGAGAGAGTCTGTTGTGCACTTTTGTGTGGACCAATGCGAATGTACTCTAATTACGCTCGCATCCACTAGATGATGCGCACTGCAACACTGGGCGCAAAGCAATGTTCTAAAGATTTGATGTATCACCACCAAACATGTGCCACCATTGAGCAGGTAAAGTTTTTGCATCCACTGCCATCCTGCTGACCAACTCAGTGACGAATGCACCTTGTTTTCTTCTTCAAATTTCCGCCTCCTGCAAGGCCTGAACACACATATCATTGGGTGCTATACATGAAAGTGTGTCACGAATATCATGCATCGTATTTGCATTGAACCCATATAAATAGTGTGCCCTTGGGTTCAACTTGTTAGAAATTGATCTCCATCCATTTTGGCCCAACGGACTAAATAGGCCTTTGACCTAATCGCGCCTTGATCGGGGGCGCCCAGCCCATTATAGTTGGTGGACCCCTGTCGCCAGCGCCATAATAAATAGAGGTGGGGGGCCGGCCGGGACTCATGACCTAAGTTTATCCGTACCGCCGCACCCCACCAACAAAACCCTAAACTCGATCTGCGAGGGGGCGCTGTGCCGACGGGAAGCACCACCGCCGTCACCGCTACAACGACCGCCGTCACCGGGAGATCGACGATGTCGCCGTGACTTCTACGCCACTGCCCTCTCCATCGACTGACGCTGCGCCAGCACAGAGGACCGCACCGACAAAGGGCAGATAGCCGGATCGTCTTCCTCAACTCCGGCGACCGGATCTGAAACTCTCGGATCTACACTCCTAAACACCGGGAAAAGATAACTACATTGGCATCAGAGCCAGATCTAGGAGTGGATCCCGACGAGTATGGAAAAACACGCCGAAATCCTACCCGCGTGCAAAGATCCGAAAAAAAAATTGTAGCCGTCGGCTACACTGTGGCGGAGACTCTCGGGCACCGCGAAAGAACCGCGAAAAAGAAGGAAAAGAAAAGAAAAACAGTAGCCGCAAAAGATCTCAAAGAGAAAAAAAACACTGGCGCTGCCAGCGC
>BCLG01000144.1:87903-164065 GCA_001602295.1 Zoysia matrella
CCGGCCTCCCCAGTGCTGCGCCGCCCCCGCCCGACCAGCTCTCGTCGAGCGCCGCCGCCCGGACCGCCTCCCTAATGCTGCCGAAGTTTCGAGTCGCCACCTCACCGTCGCGCACCGCTGTGCGGCCACCCTCGACCCCGTCCGACCCCACGGTGAGAACCACCTCCCTCTCCTCGTCCTTTTAAGCCCAAGAACGTCGAGATCCGTGCCCGGTGAGCTTGAGCGAGCTCACCGGAGGTCGCCGGCCATGGCACCGCCGCGTCGGCCAGTCGAGCTGAGCCGTCCGATTTGAATCGGACGGATCGCATTAGATTCTGTTTCTTTTTAAAATCCAACCACCCGATCCACATCCGAAGGCCCAGATCAAGCCACGTCATCTGAACTAACCAATCCACCCGATCCAAATCCAATGCACCAGATCGCGCCACGTCACCTAAATTACCAGATCCATTCAATTTGAAATCGAGGGCCCAGATTAAACCAAGTTTTCTGATTAAAAATAAATCAAATTTTTATTGCGTCAGCATGACCTCAGCACACTCGATTAATTAAATTAATTAAGAATTAAGTTAATTAATTATAGATTAATCTATAATTATATAATTAATAATATTACCCATCTAGAAATTAATTATAGTAATTAATTTAATAATTAATTATGACACTTTTATAGAAAATCCCCTATACTTATTTTTAATTATAAATTAGTTAATGCCTAATGACAATTTTACATTTAAACCTCTAAACTTTTTTGAAATTACATTTTAGTCCTCCAATAATTTTGTAAATTACAGATAGGTCCCTAGAAATTAATTATTAATCACAAATTAGTCTCTGAACCTTATAAATACCATAACTTCTGATCTGTAACTCCGATTTAAGCAAATAATATATCAAAACGACCGTACCGAAATAATCTATGCATTCATGACATCATCCTACTGATCTTGTTCTATTTTGTTGCATTTGATTGATTGTTTGTGTTCTCGTACGATAGGCAACTTCGTCCCAGAGCCACAGTTCGTCGAAGACTTCCAGCAGCAGGAGTTCGAGACCGTCGACTTTTACTCCCAAGAGCAGCAAGGCAAGTGTCTTTGATCATTTTGTGCCTATTTTCAAAACATCTATCTTGTAGATTGCATGTTTGTATCAAATTGACAGCGTACCTATTAATAAAAATTTCTAGTTTTCCACATTATGCCTTGTCGCCTTAGTTTACTTTACTGTTAGGTAGATCACATGCTTAATTTGCTACTGTCGGATTGGGTGTATTTAAATAGATCATTATACATGCTTCACGAAGATTAATAGGAGATTAATAGCAACTTAGATAATGATGATTTGGGCAATATGGTTGGTGTAGGACTGTGTGCGGGGTCATTGACACTGTTTCTTGGTAAGTTATCTTCCCAAATCTAAAGACTGGTTCGTGGAACGACCACCCATGTGTTTCCGTACAGCCACGATGCTAAGAATGGGCGCAGCCTGGCGTAGTAAGTGATGAAAACCAGTTCTGTGCGTGTCAAACGGTGGAGCGGAGAAAGCAGGTTATGCCTGGATCCGCCTGGAGAGAAATGTGTGAGGAAGGGAGAGTTACTCCCGGAAACCATTCGGCACAAGAGGGGGTCTCTCGGGTTTTCGGTTAGTGCCCGACGGGTGAAACCTTAGTGGGCACATACAAGCTGGCGAAAGTCATGGAAAAGCTTTATAGTGATCTCTTGGCCCTCACACCAAAGGAAGTGTGCGAGTGAAACGGCACAGACATAATGAAGATTCTTTTTAATCACTTGACAACAGGGGATGAAATCACTACTCGTGGAGAAAATTGTACAATCTCTGCATAGTATAAAACTGTCATGATAGCCGTGCTCACGGTCACGAGCATTGCATGGACCCTCACACGATTAGCAATCCCATTAGCAGGGATTAGTATTGGTATTGGTTAGTTTGGTGAATCACAGTAGGAGACTGTGATTTGGTTCTGTTATTTATACTACTGTTTATAGGTGCGATATCCTTTACTTAGTAAATATGTGCTTAATAGAAAATGTGTGTCTTTAATATGTGCTTTTATGTAATTAAACCCTTTCCTTGATATTTGTCATATGTCATATACTTTTCACATTTGATGAGTACATCTCGTACTTAACTTTTTCTTTATAATTGCTGCTCAGTAGACGGAGAACATTGAAGACTCTGGAGCTAACGTCTAGGCGAGCTATTCGTTTCGTTTTCGCTGTTTTGGTTTGTAATTCAATAAGACTCTTAGTCTATTTTTGTAATAGCTTAGTTATTTAAGATATTGTTTTAACCATTAATGAAGTCACTTTAACTTATTTCTGGGCACATATAAAAAGTTATTCGGTTTTAGCCATTAAAACCAAGTGCAACGTATGAGCATTGCAGGGGGTGTAAAAAATCTTTGCATCCTCGACGTACTCTGTATGTGGTGAAGAGCACGAGCAAAGCAGCAGGTCACGTCGCGGGCGGTGCTACGGCCAAGTCAAAGTTAATCATGTACATCTAAATTGACAACATCATTAGTGAGTCAGCAACCATAGAGTGAGTCAGTTTACTCCTCACAATGTTGGCCTTTATTCATCAAGCAAAGTTTAAAATTATGAAATTGTCAAATCATACAAAAATGAAAAATAATGTTCGAATGAAAAAAAATACAATATCCAGAGTAAAATACTCATTTTTGTCCCCACTTAACACCGTTTGAAGACAAAACTGATGAAAATGCTAGATAAGAATTAAAAATAGATTTTGGATTATATAGAAAAGTTTAAATCAGAAAAAAATCCATGGAGAGAAGCGGTGACTTTTAAGTTCAAATAAGAAATTATCTCTTATTCATTCGAGGAATCCATGTTCGTTAGGAACATATTTTCACTGTACATGAAAGTGTACAAATGGTGTTCTTTTTAAACATTTCCTATCGATACAGAATTTAAATTTGTGCAATCTTCTAGTCGAAGGATGATTTGGTTCAACCAACGTTGATTACTAGATGCTGCTGCTGGCTATACTCTGTACATGGTGTTCACAGTTGATTCCATTCTTCTTTGTTCCTGCAGAAACAGAGACAGGTAGAGAGAAAAAGATCAGTATGTTTTCAGTCTAGGCCCCACGAAATCACTGAATACCATTGGTTCCTGAACAAGAAAAATCAGCTAACATTGCCAGGGACCGACCTCCAGGAGCTGTAAGTGATGCAGCCATTGCCCCTTCTGGATCATGCGAATAACACGCATGCCAATATAGAATGGAAGCAAGATCCCGGCCACCCGAAGTAAGTATACCTGCCAAAGAAAAGCAATGTTAGTTCCATCTAATTAGCTATTTTGATTTTATTCTTCAGCTGGAAGCCTGGTACTCACAGTGACGAGACTGAATGCACAGTGGTCTGTTGCTTCTACAGTCACCACTGCAACTAGATGCCATACCAGGAGCATAATGGCGAACTGCACAGCATGGAACAAATCAGAATCCATGGGACTCAATGTATCAGGATTGGAATATCATCAGGCGGTACATACCGTTATCATCAGTGACCGGCACCACATGGCACTTTGATTCGCATAGTAGGAGCACTCATAATCTGCACCGTCAATCAGGCTCTCAGAAGATTCTACAGTTTGCATCTCAGGGAATACATCCTCACTGCAAAAGAAGCAATGCGTGATCAGTTGATAAAAGGATTTCCTTCACTCGCAAGATTTCAGGAGTTACTAGTTTTACATGAGCCCTGGACCCCTGGTAGAAATTTGTATAGTCCCAATAAAGTGGATGTTTAAGAAAAAAAAAATCTAAGGCCCTGTTTGGCTATTATAGTTTCCAATACTAAGGTATGAAGATACTATAGTTTTAAAAACCAATGCTAAGTAAAACTATGGTTTAGAAAAAAGAGGTTAAGAGTGAAGTTTCAAAACCATAAAATAGCTGCACTTTTTACCAATACCATAGTAGTATAGTTTTTAAAACTACAAAGTTTGTAACATCCAAACACCTACTCACTTTATAATACCTAAATTTTTAACAAAACCATAGTATTCTCTCAAAACTCTAAAAATATTTTGCATCCAAACAGGGGCCTAAGCTTTTGGCGTCCCCGGTATGCTTTGGTACTTTTGGCCGGTGGATTTTGAGCTACAAAACTTGATCTTAAATTCTTGGTGAAAGTTTACTATAAGTCCCAGTTATGGCTTAAAACTGGGCTTACTCTAAATGAGACTCTTGTTGATAAATGGTACATCTACTGTGCATACACCTCTGCCTTGCGGATAGATGCAATGGAAAATTTGTGGATTGTGATTGATGAGACCAAGTGGCCGGAGCATTAGCTGGAGATGCGTGGCGGGTGTGCAACTGCATTGACAGTGTGTGGTTTGGATACGCGCTTTTGACAGGACCACTCACCTATACAGAAGCACAGCTCACAGTTCTTATCGTTGAGTGCAGCTGTCTTTTCTGCTCGTTATGGTGATGGACAAATGTGTTTAGTAGCTATCATCATGTTACTATAAGGGTTAATTCATCAGGGTAACGCGATAAGTATACTGTTTGGTGATTTTTTCTACCCATTTCTTAATGACGATTTGAGGACATTAGTATTATTTGCCATGCAAAGTATTTTCTAATATTTGGAGCAAAGTGCTCGCTTTTGCTGGAACATCTTGAGTGCTGTAAATTCTGTGGTCTCAGGAGTGCAGGTTCTCCCTCTGTTTTTAAATTGATGTTATTGTTGACTTCGAAAATTAACTTTGACTATTTGTTTTATTCAAAAAATTAGCTTAAATATGTAAAATTTTAAGTTGTGATTCAAATAACTCTAATGATAAATAAAATTATAACAAAATATATGATTTTTATCTAAAAAATTTGAATAAGACGAATGATAAAGTTGATGTTCGAAGTCAATCAGTGGCGAAGCTAAAGTTGAGCCGATGGTGGTGCACACTTCATTAACATCAAATAAAAGATCAAATTTATATGTTAAAATATAACCAAATTAGTGAAAATTTTACATTTTACCCCAGTGCTGGTGCACTAAGGAACATCAAAGTAGCTTCGCCAGTGAAGTCAGTGACGACATCAATTAGAAAAGGGAGGGAGTATGCTTTTCTGTTTGGGGCTTAGGTGAAGTAGCTGTAGCAGTTGGGTCTACCTGGCACCAGATCTTATCAGCCCCTCGGTTGTTAGCAGCCTAATCGCTCGCTGTGCGAATTATTATTATTTGAAAGCAATGTGGTACCTAATGATTTGTATGCTACTGCAGAGGACCGTCCAGCTAATTTTAATTGGGAGTTTGGGACAGGGAATTTTTGTTATCGACGAGTCTGTGCCCAAATCCTAGATTGGACATTGCAGCAGAAAGCGTGTGTGTAGAGAGACTTAGGAGTACCTGATAGTGACTGCCATTTCAGCCGTGGGAGTTTTCTTTGGAGTCATTGTGTAGCCTGGCTCGAAATTCTGCCAACAGAAAATCATTTTTCTTTCAGAAAAAATGTGGTACATGTCGAGGGAATGATTGCTAACGTTTTCTTTTTGCGGTTGTGAAAAGTTTCCAACAATATCACTTCTGAATGGGTCGTGCAGAAGGTAAACAACTACACTAAATTGCACTTGCTTACTGTTCAAAGGTAGACCTACTTTGTTTACCCTCAAAGAAACATCTTTTGCTTAAGTTTCACGGACCATGTGCAGGTCAACAGTTGACTACAATTCATAAGGACTGAATGATATCTAATTGGCACATTACCTAGTAATTACAATTTACAACTGTTTATTCACCCCCTAAAAAAAGCAACACATGTGAATATTTTCTCAAAAGTACAATAACAAGAAACATACGGATGATAGAATCTCCACAAGAGAAGAACAATGTGCAAACCAACCTGCAGGCAGATCTCACAGAGGGTGCTCCCCTTCTCATCACACCATCTCTGCACACATCTTCTATGGGCATACTACATGCATGTATAGACAGTTTCACACAATCACATTACACATCAAGATACCATCTGCAGCAATTTCAAGTAGAAACAGAGGAGACATAAACCAGAAACATAATATTCATATACATATATTTGCAAATATTGAATGCTCCAACCTTGAGAGAGCCAGAGCATCCACAAGGAGCCTCCATGGTTGAGCATCCCTCATTGTCTTCCTCATGGCAGATCTTGCACTGCCTCAGGGATGACGATGAGGAAGATGATTCTTGTTCCATTCCTTTCTTCCCTGCCGGTGCCTCTTGCTTTTCTCTCCTTTTTATGATCACTCTCTTTGCAAGCTTGCAAAGTTGCAATGCACTAATGGAGGAGTTTCTTTAAATAGCCATGGAGGGTCAGTCACCTCATGGGGAGGAACATCCAACAGCCATGACATGGGGTCCATACCACCACCCACTGCTTACCAACCACTGTTAAGAGAATCCTTTTGGTTGTGTTATTCCTTTTAGTAAACCAGCTGGTACAAATATCATCTCCCATCATTATGAACCTAACTAATGGACAATTTGTTAGGCACATGATGTTTAGCTTTTGAAAGCTAGTGGAGGTTAGTTGGATCTGCTAGCTATCATCGCCAAACAAGGGACACAACTCATAGAAGAATGACACATCACTAAGATATGGGTCTCTTTGAACTATATATATCTGTATGATCTCTCTTCTCAGACATTCTTGTCGTTCTTCTCTGGCTGAGGAAACACACTGTTTCGTGACTTCTTTTCTGAACTTTTACTAAAAGTGCAGTTCATTTTTTTTCAAGCCAATGAGATTTTCCATGAGTAGATCTTGCCTTTGTCTCTTTGTTTTGATTCATTTTGCAACTAGTTTCTTCCACTAAAATATGGGCCAATCCTATCCATTTACGCATGGGCAATGAGATTTTAGTCCAGCGGTGAAAAGGAGAATACAACCTTTAATGCCCAAATTACAACATTGACATCTCAGAGAGTGCCATTCACCTCCATTGGGGTATTGTCATACACTTGCCTCGTCTCAGCCAGGGTTCAAAAAACCAGTAGAAACTGACTAGTTTTCACGGTTTTGGTGATTAGACAATTGGTTTTCATAAAAAATTAACAGCAGTAAAAAACAAGAAACGTCTAGTTTCACTGGCTAGCCAAATGCTTTGGCACTGTAGAACTGCTACATTAATGTTTTCAAAACCTGGTCACAGCTCCTCCAGTCGAAAATCAACATTGTTGGCAGTGTCTATTTTGGAGCAGCGTATTATGATCCATGGGCCTGTTGTTGTCATATTTTACTTCCAGTAATCTTTGTGCTCAAATGGAGTCTGCGAATCGATTGATGCCCTCCATTTTTAAATTGATGTCACCGTTGATTTTTAGCATCAACTTTGACCATTTGTTTTATTAAAAAAAATTAATAAATATTACATATTTTGTTATAATTTGATTTATCATTAGAATTATTTAAATCACAATTTAAAACTTTACACATTTTAAACTAATTTTTTGAATCAATTTAAGAACAGAGAAAGTACGTTCGTGCATGTAACCAATAGACACAACATGAAGCGTAGCAGCCAGTATTATAAATATTTTAGCTATCCAGCTATTCATCGCTAAACTTGACCACCGTGGGGTTTCCCTCACTGCACAGTTTCAAATGTATACCTCCTTTTATTTTCATTCATTTATTTTTAATAGATAGTATGGGTTAAAAGTTAAAAAAAATAACTTTGGCCAAACTGAAAAAGCCTTCATTTCTGAACAGAGGGAATATCACATATAAAAGAGAAAGTTAACAACTGCAGAGCCTAGTATAAAATTCAGCACCAGAATCGGAGTGTAGAGGCTTTGCAAGAAATTGAGTATCAGAATTTTTTTAAAAAACTTAGGGCATCAGAATTGAGCCTCCTTTGAAACGCAGGATTTTTACAGAAATCTCACAAAAATTAATTCAATTTCAAAAGAAAAACACAAGAATTAGAGAAAAAAAATCATTTGCTCCAAAGGGGGCCTTGGAGTTTAGAATTTCACCACCAGAACTCCGCCCTATTACTCATTCGACTTCTTTTAACCTTCTGCAAGTACTTCATGTTATTTCAGATCAATACTGAAAAGATGAAATAGGGTAGCACTTAATCCCATGGAATATTAAAATTTATTTGGCAGAGCAAAATGCAAATAAACAGGGCCAAAAAGTAAACATACGGGAGGCCAAATACTTGTAGACAATTTTAAAGGGGCCAAATGAAAATACAATGCCCCTCCACCGCTCGGTAGAGGATATTCTCAATCAATTACTTCATCCATTTCAAAATAAGTGACGTTTTTAACTTTTTAAAATTATCATTTGACTATTCATCTTATTTAAAAAATTTATAAAAATACAAAAATAAACAAGTCAAGTTTAAATTACTTCTAATAATGAATCATTTATAATAAAAATAATATTTTCACAAATTTTTGAATAAAACTAATAGTCAGAGGTAGATATTTGAAAATTTAAAAAGACATTTATTTTGGGACGAAAGGAGTATATCACAAAAGAGATAAGAGAGAAAGACACTGCTCATCATGTCTCTTTTAAATACGGCAGGACAGTTTTCTGCCCTTAGTGGTTTTTGCAGACAGTCATCACATGGAAAAATGTTAACAGTCCACAAACCAAAAGGCAACGGCAATCCAAACATGCTGCCATACTGCAATGGATTTGCATAACACATTCTAAATTGAATCATTTAAATCTCAGCCAAACGGTATTTTTTTTTACAAGTGATTCTATCAGTCACCTAAAATATTTCTCCATTTGCACTAGAAGTGAAAAAAGGGTAAAATGATGTCTCAAGTGATTCTGATTCACTTCCTTCCCATTTTACCTAAATCTAAAACGTTTCAACAAATGAACCAAACGATTTCACAAAGTGATTCTGCTTTAGACTGAAAATCATTTGAGGAGAAACAGAAACATTAATGTTTTTCCGTGAATCTCGTACCGTACCAAACACACCCTAGAAGGTGAGCCATGATCAGAAAACAGATATCATATAACACAGGAAGATATATTTGAAACCACTATGATAAAACTGGAAACTCGAGTTCCAATTCAACAGTATTACATAGGTTTGAAGGCTGACAAAGGCAGCAAGATCAAACTCAACTACTAAAATAGAATCTCCTATGATCATCCATATTCCAAAAGTGCTGACACAAACGATACAAGAAATGTATTCATCACCGGTTGCTCCACCTTACTCCTCAGCCTCAGCCTCACCACTCTTCTTGTTGTGCTTCCTTGAGTACCTCAGGTTCCTCAAGAACTTCGGGTCCATCTACAAGAAATGAACATGCTAAATTTTTCCTCCAAGGGTAGGTATAAAAGAGTGTCCAAGGTGTGTAAAACTATAAAATATATAAGAATGCAACAAAGGTACAAATTATGAGCCATGGTCATACCACCAATGATATTTCACAAAAATTATAACAGACCACATTGAAATAAGTAATAGAACCGTTATTGATGTTCAAGATTCCCTAAACATTGAAATAGATGAGGCAACAAACCTTTTTTTTACCAACAATCCACGTATGCTGCTTGTACAAGTAAACAAATTTCACCCACAATTTTTGACCCAAGGGGTGTACAAAGCAAACAATCCACATCGCTCTTACCCCTTGTCCAGAAAAGTATCACTTTAGGAGCAATTGAAATACAGTTCAGTAGGATGACTGGTGAAAATTATACCGTGGTACTATTATACTGTGGTACTACTAGCATCAGTATTGGACCAAAAATCTACAAGAACACTGCAATTCGACTATAATACTTGCACATTCCAACAAAGCTCGTATCAAACTGCAGACATTTGCAGGCCACGCTAAACTATGAACTTAGATCTGAGGACTCCACGGGAAAAAGAGAGCACGTACCCCCTTGGTGGATGTCTGGCGGTGGCGCTTGGGCTTCCTGATGCCGTTCTTGTGCGCCTTGTACGACTGGTTGTGCGCCGTGTGGTTCTTCGACTTGGCCATCTCGGATCCCTCTTGCTCTTCCTCTCAAATCACCTAAAGAGTTACAACAAGAAAGAAATCGAATGATTTGATCAAACGAAGGAATATTATCGGAACTGATGAATTGAACGAGGGTGGTAAGGATATCAGTCGCGCGCACCGTCGAAGAAGAGGAGGAATGACTTACCGGCGGTGGAGCGGGTCGGAAGCGGCGGAACAACAGAAGCTAGGGTTTCAGGACAGGCGGAATGATAGGGTTGGATTTATATAAAGAAGGGAGAGATAACCCAAGCCCATCTATTATGGGCCTAAATCTTTTACGGCCCACCCAAATGAGCTGTTACATGTGAAAACCCAGCCCAGTCCGTAGGTGTCGGGTACATCAAAGGAGAGGGCCTACAATGTGCACGGTAACCCTCTGAAATCGATCCTACTCGTTGGTTTTAGATCCAACGATATTGTCGTGTCATTAGATTGGCTTCAGTGCAACATGCAGTGCGGTATCGCCAGCTCAAGATGCATCAACGCAATCTCCGTTGTTAAAAAAAAAAAAAATCTCCGTGAGAAAATTCAAGCGACGTACCATGTCTATGTGAGAGAAGAACATAGTGCAGTATTAAGAGATGTAGACAAATCCAATCCAGCTTAGGTTGCATAAGTAAAGTGTTTTGACACCGAATATAATAAACAAGGTCACTACTGTACTGATCCAAAAACCCAGCTATTTGCTGATGCCAGATGATATAAAGGTTTCTTTGGAACATAAAAATTTTACAGAAATTTTGTATAAGTTTCACAGAAAAAAAATATAAAAACAAGATTTTTCTTTCATTCCGAATGAAGCCGGAATAATCAAGTCGATGCCTGGGTACAAGATCAAGGCCTGCATCCACGCCCCGAGAGGCCAATACCATAATTAGAGATTCACCGGTGAAACCAGGGGACATCGGACGGGGCTTCCCTGCTCGCAATTTTTTCCTCTCACGAACAAACGGTGCGACCTAAAAGGATTAGTACTTTCCATCCTCTTCAAGGTGCACTTCACTGTTAAAACCGGTGCGGTTTTCATAAAATCAGTTTGAACAAACGATTTTAAAAAAATAAAAAATAATCAAAATTTTGAAAAAATTGGGATTTTAAAAATGGGTAAAATTGTGGGATAAACTATTGCAACTGTTGGGTTTAAAGTTTAAATTTGAAGAAACCAATCAATAAGCCACGAAAAATAATTGGTTTATTGTAGCAGTTTGACTAAATTTCTTTTTTTTTATTTTTTAATTTGAAGTGTTTTGATTGATTTTCATGATTTTTGTTAAACTGGTGGGACCGATTTCTTCGATTCAAACGGTAAATAAAACCTTGATCCCTTCATTCAGCCATGAATCTGTTTGGAATTTTCATATCGACTCGCTAGGAAAGAGATGATGAGAAAATGAAAGAATTATAACCCTAATAGTTTGTGCATGAGGGAACAAAACGGCATAGTAGCCCACAAAATTAATTGAGCCAATAGGTGATTGCCAGGTGGATGGGAGCACGCATGGGTGCAGGGAAGCCCCGTCCGGGGACATCCAAGTCACTCCGGGCGTAAAATCCGAGCTCGAAGACTGAACCCGAAAAACTCGACGCCCGAAACCGAGTTATATTTTCGGGTTGTAAGTCTTAAAAACCCGAATAGATTTTGTGTGTGTTTGGATTAAACACTCCGGTACCCCAAACATCCGATTTACCCGAAAAGATACAGCCTGGCTCAAATAGACCTAGTAGGGGTTGCGAACCCTAAGCAATTCAATCACATCGAGTGGTCCGGCAGTCCCCAATCCAACAGCCTCCATCGCGCCGCGCCACCCTCCCCACCCGGAGCCCACCACCACCGCGTCACCCTCCCAGCCGGTAGGGGACGCGCCGGCCTCCCGACCTCACGCCGCCCTCCCGGCTTGCAGGAACCGCGCCGGTCAAAGGGGACAGCGCCGCCCATCTCACCTGCAGGGGCCGCGCCGATCTTCCAGCTTGCAGGGCCACGCTGACCTCTCGACCTCGCTCTGCCCTCCCGGCCTGCAGGGGCCTTGCCGACCAATGGGAGTAGTGCCGGCGTGCCACCCGTCAAGCCTCCAGGGGCTCCCACCCGTCACCGTGTGCTTTTCTGGCCTGCAGGGACCACGCCAGCCTCTCCCTGAAACATCTACATTTTAAGAACATGTATGATTGTGTGAATGAATTCGTCTGAAGATTCTGAACCATGTTTCTTCTGTTCAAAACAGTTGACTGCATTTTTGTCTTGCTATTTGAATCTGAAAATTCCGAACCTTGTTTATCCTGTATGAATTTGGCGTTGCTGTTATTACGATAGTGGTACTGTTTCAGATTTCTACTTCCTCCGTACCTTCTGAGTTTAACTTTGACTTAATAATATCTTTAAATTTAAATAATTTTTAATATAAAAAATTATATATTATTAAAGTATGTTTCATAAAGAATATATTAACATGATATTATATATGATTAATAATATTAATATTATATTATTAATATTCAAAATTAAAAAAATTTAACTTTGTTTAAATTAAAAAACTTATATTTAGAGACGACGGGAGATAGTATTTTGTTTTCAATGGTTTCAAACTTACTGTTATTCTGAAAATTGAGTAAAATGGGCTACCTGAAATACCGGGTACCCGAAATTTCGGGACTGCATTCGGGTAGCAAATCGTGAAATCCAAATTTTTAAGTACTTGAAATACCCGATCCGATTTGTCGGGTTTACCCGAACGCTCGGAGTGAATCCCAAGGCTCTCGAAGGTTTGGAAACCAATTCAATCACCGTACCAAAAGTTTTCGGCCACTTCATTCCTCATTGTGCCGAGTTCTCATGGAGTAAAGGATACTCCCGGCTGCACACAGAGCAGTGGCACGTATGTTAACGAGAATATTTTGGAAAAGGTGTACAGAGATGGAAACAGCGTTCGTGGAACCAATCAAAAGTACAAAGCTCTATACAGGCTAGATTGTATCGAACTTAAAACAATTTTACAGAAACTAGTCTCTGTGACTGTGTTACGCCTCGAGCAAGGCAACCTGATACAATCCACATTCAATATAAAAAGACAACGTGATATATTTTTTTTATATAACAAATAAGTTCGATAAGACAAAATAAATCAATAAATCGTAAACTTTACCAAATAATTTGGTTTCTCGTGATACGAGAAGAGTAATCTCGGATATTTTCTAGCAAAACCTTTGCCTCGTTCAAATTAGATGCTAATAATTGAATAAAAATTCTCTTTTGAGTGTTATACTATCATGTACACACGCAGTATAAAAATAATATAAACAATAAATGCATGGTTAACTTTATATATTATATTTAATAATATAGATTAGTACTTTCACATGAACTCGTAGTTTTTCTCCTTCACTGCAGTACCTAACAAGGTAAAAGTCAAGAACAAAATAAAGAAAAAGCCAAAAATTTGTGACAAACTGCACAAATCTGCAATTTATGGCTTTCATTTTAGCCGAGTTTCGAAGGCCTCGCCACATAGTCAGGGCTTACCTGTACCGGAAGGCGGATCTGTCAATAGAGCAAGGTAAAAGACTACCCAATCTAAAAATAGTCTTTAAAACTGTATTTTTAGTGTAATTAACATCAACAGAAAAAGAAATTTGAATCCAACTGAGGTAATGCTAAAGAAAAGACGAGGACGAACGTGGATCGATTGACAAACAAAAAATTACCATTGAGGAAAGGGGGAGGGCAGGACAGCTAGTGCGTCAAACCGGTGACAGAGCGGCAGCGGCCAAGGCAGGGCATCGAACCGAAAACTCGGCGGCAACGACAAGCGAAGCGGGGTGTCCAACTGGTGACAGAGCGGCGGTGGCCGAGGCGAGGCGTCGAACTGGAGTCCGGGCGGCGGCGGCCGGGGTGGAGCGTCGAACCGGAGACCGGGCGGCAGCGACGACGAATAGGCGGGGTGGCAAACCGATGACTTGGCGGCGACGGCCGGGGCAAGGCAGCGAACCGGAGACGAGGCGGCGAAGGCCGAGGCGGGTAGTGGACTGTAGACAGGGCAATGGAGGCTAGGAGGTGGTGGTCGGGGCGAGGTGATGACCGGAAGGGAAGGGCAGAGGGAAAGGCCAATAAGAGATTGGAGTCTAAAGATAGAGTGTGACACTAAAAATAAAAGATAGAAAAGTCACACCAAAAAAGGTGAGATAGATGAAATGAAGCGATTAGAAGAAAAATATTTAAATGGAGAATCTCTCTCTCTCTCTCCAAAAGATCCACAAAGAAGTAGATATGTTTGCCCAAAGAAACATTTATCATCCTAGAAAAGTTTCAAATTGGAATTGCTACCTCTTAAGCCCATCTACCATTCTACCAAGAACATATGAGTAACAAGAACTGCTTGACGTGCTACTGAGAATTTCACTACACTGACACAGACATAGTTGATTTAACCAAAATGACTTTTCTCCATCGGTTTAAGCTTAGTGTGTAGAACCCAAACCAAAAATATAATTCAAACAAGATACTTCACATAGTAATGACAGGTAGCACCCTCCTCGTTAAAAGAGGAAGCATTATTCTTCACAAGATCATAGGGTTTTTTATCTTTAAAGTTATTTTTTTTGGGATGACGTATCTTACTTAGGGATGGCAATGGGTCAGACTCATAATTAAAATACCATTAACGATAAAATAAACTATAAAATATATATTATATTTACAATATTTTTTAAATAAAATAAATAATTAAAAATGAAATTAAATCAACTATGTCAATATTTTAAAAACTGAAGGGAGTCCTCCAACCGTGGGTACTACTGCGCTATAAGGCCAAGTGAAATATATTTCCCTTATTTCCGGTGCTAGGTAGGGCCGCACGCGCGGGGAAAAGACGAGGCCCGATCGACCTACCCCTTCGTGACAGGAACGAAAACCCGCACGTTCTAGAACGAACGTACACGCCCGATGCACCCGCTGGTCGCGTCGTAGGTGGGATCGTCGGGTTGGTGGTCCTCTTCTTCCTAGCTTAGCTCCATCAGACCACCAGACTCGCTCGGAATCTTGTCCTGGCTCAAAATAAACCTGCCTAGGCCTGTTTGTTGATCACTGACAGATCAATTAATTAATAATGCGAGCAGCGGTGCCGTACAGACCGGTGCGACACCCGGACGGACCTTGGCTCGCGCGCAGCGAATCGATCGCTGGCAACGGGTGCGCGCGTGGGTTCGTGCGTGAGCCGCGCGTCACTGCGCCACCCGTGGAAGCAAGCCTTCCGTTGCAATAGGTGTCTTATTATGTGGGGATGACGCCATGCAGGACACGGCACACATTGTCAACGGTTAACCTAGTGGTAGTACATCACACGGTCGGTCGTCAGATTAGGCGACGTGATCAATCTTGAAAAACCCCATGGACAGATGATCGAAACGGCAATGCAATTGTGGCTCTTGAGGCCGGTCTGGGCTAGCTGTTGGATCTCGACCCGACGATCGATTTAAAACTGCCGACACGAGTTTACTACTATGCTGGAGTACATGCATGCACTAGTATGTTGGAGTGCACTAATGGACATGCGTTCATTAAGTATATATCTGATGATAATTAAGCAGTGCTTTGATCATCGATCTGAAATAATTATAAAGAAAGCTTTCCAAGCTCAACCCTTCTTCGTTTTTTTTCTCGGTTGTCCTACTATTATTTATGTTAAACTGATCACAATTTCAATCTTGTACGCTTCAAACGTTTCATCATCAGCTAGAGCGCAATAACCTATCTATCTCGTTTTCAGATAATTTTCAATATACTACAAAACTACATTACCGATTTCAGTGGTTCAACAACCGCACAACCGTGAAAATTCCATCGCCCACACGAGCTATCACACACAGAACTACTCCTACGTTGAAAAAAAGAACCTGTCAAAATTAGCAGAGCGCTCGAAGCCCGTGGGCAACTCAACATCCAAGTACAGGACCAGGTCCTGCATTGTCAAACTGAACTATAGGCAGGAACTGCGGGAGCCGGTCGATGCCAGTTTAGGTATGATTTACGCGGGGCTTCTAGCTAGCTCACTCGCAGGGGACCGAGTCCCGGAGACAAGTGGAGGGTGGGTGGGTGGGTCTCGCGTACCAACCACCGGCGCAACCCACCGGTTTTATATGGACTCAGGCTGCCGCGCATGCAGTTTCCAATTAACTGAGCTAGTTCCTCCCGTCGCAGCTAGCAGGGCACATCACATCACATTCTCCGTGACAGCATCATCGATTGCGTTATCCCAAGGTTCTTGCCGAGAAGCAAGTGGTTGCTTGATAGACCGGTTAAGACAGCCTTGATGCAGATTTAATAAGCTCTTGCATCTCAGAGACAGTTGATGTGCCTGCTGCATAAGCTGCTGGTCGTGTGTGTATATATAGGGAGTGGATGGTGCTAGGCAGCATAAGCTTCTTGTTCAAGCTGTGACGACTGAGAGTGTCAGAAGATCGTAGCCACTGAGGCCATGGCCTGTTTCAAGATGAAGCTGCGGTACCTGTGCTTCGCGGTTGTGTTTTCGTCCATCGCCGTCTCTTGTTGCAGAGGTAATCAACCGGCCTTTCCCATCTTGTTAGTTCCAGTCGTTTCCCTATCATGCATTTTGTTCAGCGCTTCTTCTGTAAGTTTGGTTCGATCGATAGAAAGCTAGCTAGCTCGAGAGGTTGTTTGAGAGATGTCAAGGCATTTCCTTCGCTTGGTGTGCTCACAGCTGAGTACCTGACATAATTTGTTCAACACTTTTTGCTGTTTCTTTGTTTAACAATGCAGGACAAGGAGGAGGAGGCGCTGCTGGTGGTGCAGGGGGAGCCGTAGTTCCAGGAACGCAGGATGCAATCCAGATTGTCGCACAGGCTGCTCTCTGCTTTGACAATAGACAGGCGAGTGACCCTCTTCTGATCTTCCCTACACACCGAGCTGAGCTAAATTGATTACTCTACATAAGAGCAGCTTTGTGTAATGCAAGATCGTGACCACACTTTCTTGATGATTAAAACGTCAGTGTTATAGATAGTTTCCTTGGCGATACACTCAGACTCTAAATTGTGCAATATACAAAGCGAGCAACGGCGAGTACCTAACTCCGTATAATAAACAATTTGTACCTGTCAGAAATAACCGCCATCTATGATATTCTACGTTCAAAATTTTGACCTGTACTAGATAGCCATGCTTTTAGGCTAAGCTGCTTCCGTTCAGATGAACAATGCAAATGAGCGCAGAAGCACAAACACTAGTATTATCCTAAAGAATTGAACGAAAAAAAAAATGCTGCGTGGCAGGTGATAAACGGGTGCCTCCAGTCAATGGGCATCAACATGAACGGTAATGGCAGCAGCAACGGCAGCGGAAATGGCAATGGTAACGGTAATGGCGGGGTGACCAGTCCGGCGGGGGCGCCAGCGTTGGCGCCGGCTCCGGGGCCATCAGCGGCGGGGTCAGGGACGAACAATGGTTCGGCGGCGAACATCTTGTGCCAGGGGCCGTGCTTTGGCCAGATGATGTTGATCATGACATGCGTGAACGGCATCCTGGGCAACATCCAGGGATACAGCCCCGGTCTCATGCAGGGCGTCCAGTCCATCTTCCAGATGGCCTGCGGAAACGTCAGCAACGGACAAGGTGGCGGCGGAGCTGGTGGAGGAGGCGGAGGAGCTGGCGGAGGTGGTGCTGGAGGAGGTGTTGCAGGTGGTGGTGGTGGTGCCGGCGGTGGAGGGGGAGGTGGTGCCGGAGGTGGCGGCGGTACGGGCAGCGCTGCTGTTGCGGCAGGTACGAATGTTATTTTCCCGTGGGGATCATCCTTTTTCTTATGAGCAGTAGACAGTTAAGAACATGGTGCAAGTTTCAATTTATTTCAAACAAATTAATGAATTCTTACGTTTCTGATAAAGATTTGGCTTTGTTGCCTGTACACTGAGGTTGGAATACTACCTCCGTTCTTAAATTGACGTCGTCATTGATTTTTAGTATCAATTTTGACTCTTCATTTTATTCAATTTTTTTTAATAAAAATCATATATTTTGTTATAATTTAATTAATCATTAGAGTTATTTGAATAAGACGAATGATCAAAGTTTAAATTAAAAGTCAATAGCGATATCAATTTAAAAACAGAGAGAGTAATTATTTTGAAGTATTTAAAATAACTTTCTACCTATTTTATTATCTGATTTCGTTTAGCCTCGTAATGGGCCTTTGTTATCTGACATATTCTGCTCTCATTGATGTGCACCACAGGCTCTCACGTCGCTGTAAGCAATCTAGGCGACCAAACCAGCGCTGCTGGGCCCATGGCCAGTCTCTGGAGTGGCTTCCCCTCTACACTAATAACCTGGAATTGTATTTGGCTACTGCCTCTGTTGTACGTAGCTTTATAAATCAATTCAATCGTGTGATCGTTGTAGCAAGCTTTATTCATTTCCTTTCTAGATGTCAGTAATTTCAGTTGTCCAATGTCTGATGATTTTATGTAAAGCTACATATAATTCCTACCTCTGGAGGAATAGTTTGCTATGTTTCCAAAATGCACGAAAGAAACCTCCTTGTACCATACATCACCAGTTGTACCATATATCTATATTGTCATTCACAAATGTGATAGTAGAACTGATGGCTAATAATTAAGTGATCAGGCGGTCACGCCAAACATATCGATCGATCATCACCTGGTCAGCATGGACAAAGCCCAGTCCTACATGGCACTTGGTCATGCAAAACTCCCTGCAAGTGATTATCAAGTGATCGCATACACTTGGAAGCACTAGTTCATTCTTAGACTTGATTTAATCCACGATCACAGCATCCATCAATATTCTTCAAGCCAATACCTAGAGTTGTCGGTGTTTCGTTCACCGACACACACAGTAAAATTTATGTATTTGAAAAGAGATTCGTGCGCTCTTCTTACCGATGTGGCTTAATCTACGGAAGACTCAAAGAGTTAACCTAGTTTGAGCTACCACAGATATGTAATACCTTACGTCCAGAGGAGCGAGTGGATTGTATTAGATCGAAAATGGGTTACAATAGCGGTAGAGTCCCTGCATGAGCAAGAACCCTAAGACGCGTGCATAGAGTATGTAGTTTTTGTTCTTCGTTGAACATGTGAATCGTGTCGTCTAAGGCCTTCGGCGTGCCTTTATATAGGGGCCGAAACGGGTTACAAGCCTTGGAGCTTATGAAACCGGGTGGCCCCCCTAATGGGTGGGGGCACGAGCATCTCGAGATTTATTCTCTAGCGTCCTCTGACGCCAAATTATCTTGTTGATGTCCTCTTCCGTCTTTTCTCTAACGCGAGAGGGACAAAAGTAGCTTTTTCGTCTGTTGTACAGTGTCAGAAATCTCTGTGCCTATCGGAGGTTGGTTGCCGAGGTGGTGCCTGACCCTGAGGTTGGACGCATAAGGTGGTTCCTCAACCCTCATGGGCAGGCTTTGTTATCACGCAGCATCAACCCTTGGATGGTCAGACCAGGTCATTGGACGAATCTGACCCTCGGGGCCAGATGGTGTCTTCGGGCAGTCTCGGGTTAACTCTTTGGAGCTTGGCTTGATGAAGTCGTTTGCAGGCTGTGGCTCAACCCTTGAGCCGTAATTCGTAGCTGGCTTTCATATTTAGCTTGGGTTATAGGTATCTGAGGTATATGATCCCGACAAGAGTTGTCATCATTCACCACAATCATGGTGACATGTGACCATAGATAGAATAACTGTTGTATCCACAAATGTTAGTACTAACATTCAAAGATTCATACCTTAGGGTTTCTAACTCAAATGGTCGTAAAGCTAATGGTACCTCAACTTCCTCTCCTCGCCCGTGTGAGCGCATCAGTTGGACAGCCCTGACATCAAGAGGCTTTGTTCATATGACACCAAATACCAAGGTTATTATTCATATGACACCAGATATGTTATCATTATTAAGTAAAGTAAGATTATTATTCATATGACACCAAATACTAAGGTAATAGGCCTTTGTGTTATAGTCCATTAGCCCAATTAAGTCTGCTAACCTTCGCTGCTTCTCTTTAGTTGTTGGATAAAAGGCATCACAACACTATTGACTATGGCCATGGCGACCAGTGCTGGACCCAGGAATCTATGGCCGGGCATTCAAACTCCAAAGATGATCTAAAATATTACATGAAAAAGGTTTACAATACTAACACCCATGCATATTAATAATATTGAAGACAAACTCAAATAGTTAAAGAGGAATTACATAATAAATAGGACTCTCTCCTGTTTTAAAATATTGACATCACTGACTTTTAGTGTCATTTTTTAGCATTTCTCTTATTAAAAAGAAAAGTATAATAAAATATATGATATTTGTTGTACTTATTTGAATAAGATGAATGGTAAAAGGTAATGATAAAAGTCAACTGTGTCAATAATTTAAAACTGGAGGAGTACAATTTAACTATACTGCTCCTTCATGGATTAAAAGTGTGGTATCATGGCTTAGTCCTTGATTTGCTTGAAAATATCCCGCTCGAGGAGTGTTCTGAATTTGTCAACTATTGGAAGGTTTGGTGTTGAGGTGGATGAAATTTTCTACACCTCAATTCCGCCCCTTTTCCACATCAATTTCAAGTCTGAGCTATTGGTTTTCTTATGTATATACTTAATTTTTTCCTCAAAACTTTTTGGCATTCAGTTGATCGCCCTTGAATCCATCCGTCACTGATGGCTATGGCAACGCAGGGCGCTAGAGCTGTACATGAGTATGAAGTGGGGATAATCAGCAGCAGACTTAGGAAAAAAAAGGCTTCATTTTCGACAATCCTTCGCTGCTACTGCATCTCAGTCAGACTCAGGCCCCCTTAACTTTGTGCTTTAGACATCTCAAAGACGGGTTTCAGTAAAAAGTGTCAATATAATGTCACTTTAAGCTTTTGTTTTTACTAATTTGATAAAGTATTACGTTTTGTTGGCACCTAAAGTTTTGAATTTTTCATTTGAAAGCCTTCAATTTTGCAAAATAAATTATCGATGGAAAGTTAACCTGCCCGATGAAATTGTGGTTTACCGGCCGTTCTGATGTAAGGTTAATTTTTTTATTGAATACATATTTACTGATTTATAAGATTGAATTTATGAGGTTTTATGAGAATATGGCAGTTCAAACCAATCATTTTGGACTAAGTTCAAACCTATGGATACTACGTATAAGAGCACAACCAGTAATCTTTGATTAAATTTTACTCCCATCATTATAAAATTGTTGAGGCCGGTTAGTTTAAATATAAAGTGCCGGTGATAACAATTTTCGAATGGAGGGAGTACAAACCAACTATTAATCGATATCTGGATTACATGACTACCTAAACACCTAGTGGTTGAAGAAGTACTACAGTTATGTTTTCTGCAAGATATAATAACATAATTCTTGACCAAAGTCACCTCTACAAAGTTCAATGCTCCTCTCATTCGCAGTAACTTTCCACAAAATGTTCCCGTGCAAGCAAGCTTATAGCAGAGCACCTGGTGGTCAGGTTCTTAGCCCGTTAGAATCTACAACGAATTGGGTAAGAAAGTTTCAGTTAGTCATAGGAAAAAAGGAGATTCTAGTTTTGACCCGGCGAAGGCCGAAGACAGTACTTCCTTGGACCACACTTCTCATTTTGCCCATTTCCTTGGGCCACCGTTCACAAATTCCTTGATACTTCCTCCACTCTTACATTATTATCTTAGGACAATATAAATCTAATTTATTTGTGAACTAGGAGAATTCTTGTCCTGATGATAATAACTTAAAAACGAAGGGAGTACATCGGAATCTGAGAGAATGCTTAACGATCTATCTGGGTGCCAATGGACCAAAACCAAAATAACAAGGAATTTACAAAGTAACGTGTGTCCAGGTTTGCTACAAGGTTTAAATTCAGATGTCAAGTAATAAGTTCAGCGACAATTTGCATTTCCTGTAGAATTTTGCACACAAGGTAATGACTTGTGCAACATTTCTCAATGTTAGAACATGGAAAATCCTTCTGGAAAAGTTTAGCAAAGAGTGTGCAATTGAGCATAGTTTGGCGTATGGGTAGGGTAAATTTTAATATTATCAACATCAACATGTATGCTCAGATGGCCATATATAACCAATCAACGAGAGCCTAGTAATCAAGCAACTGCGAGCCTTAAGCCCTTAACATCGCTGCTCATCAGCTTAAGCCCTGATCTAATTAAGCAATGGCTTCTCAAAGTTGTGGCAGCTTCATAGCCTTCGCCCTTACCATTTGCATATTGATCCCGTGCTGCCTATCAAGTGAGTGCATAGTTGAAACTCACCCCCCCCCCCCCCCCACCCCCCTTTGCTGTAAATATCCTTTTCTGAAATTGCAGCGGGAACATAAACAAAATGTGAAAAACCTCATGTGTTTGCACCTTGCAGGCAAGGAGGTCATGGAACTGTTCGAGAGAGCATGCCATTGCTTCGACGACCCCAGTGTAAGAAAGACACTGAATTAGCTAATTAAGGGCAAGATGTAACCATGCAAATGAATTTAATGACGCGACATTGCATTTGCTTGCAGATCTACACCCACTGCGCGGAGGAGTTCAGGCTGAACGCGGGGGGCGCGTTCCACGTGCACAAGGACGCCGTCGACGAGTACTGCGGCGGGCCGTGCCTGGTGGAGACGAAGCTGGCGCTGCAGTGCGTGGAGGAGGTGGCCGCCGAGAGCTTCCGCTTCTCGAACGGCGCGTCGGTGCTCGCCGTGCGGCAGGCGCTCGGCACCGGGTGCGGCTACGGCCCCGAAAGAGGTACTAACATCTCAGCCGCTGCTCATGCTCTGCCACCATGCATGCACTGCCCTTGAGATCGTTCGCCTTATTGACTGACACGCGTTGGCCCGGCCAACTTGGTCCCTGGTCGAAACGCGCGCAGGAACCTTCGAGATCCGCGAGCGGAAAGAGTGCGTCGGCGCCGAACACGAGTACTACCACCACGGTGACCATGAGCAGGTGAAGCCGGTCGCCGGCCGCCGGTACTACGGCGAGGGGAGAGAGCAGTCGTACCACGAGGACGGCGGCGACTTGGGGGAGAGCGAGGGTGAGGGCCATGGCGAGGAGTACTGCTACGGGAACGCGGGAGGCTGGCTTGGATGGCGCTCCGGGTTCGCGCTGATGTTGGTTCTCCTCGTCGCCTCGGCTGCTCTGCTTCTGGAAATCTGAGTTCGGTCTTGTAGACTTGAACTGCCAGGTCGTAGACTCTATGTTGTGTGGTTGTACTGCGCACTGGAGTATACTATATGACATTTTCTGTGGTTTTTACGTGTCAACCACGATGTGCGACACATTTTTCCACCGATGCGTTGTCCAATTTTCTTCTTCTTATTTGAAATAGATATATTGTCCAGTGACATGACAGGACATGACTTCTCTGCTAACGAACAGATAATTATACTCTGCATTTTTCATTACGCCCTGTGGGCAGCCGGTGCGCTCCTCATGCAGTCCGACATTCGGGGCGCGCCGGCCAGGTCACCATTGTTGCACAGCGGACCGAGGAACACGTCATAGACGCGCATGCTGTTACGGCCCTGCGTAGCTCCGATCAAGACTCAGATGAGATCAGACAAGAAATTGGGGAGAAAATGATAAGAGGAGAAGGGTCGGGGAAGATGAGGATAAAGATAAAAGGATACTCTCTCTTTCGTTGATGTGCTCACCTCCACCCGATGTCAATATATGTGCAACTCCACATCGTTTACAGGTTACAACGCACGTAAAAATGGCTCAAAGCCCACACCACACGCACAGTCTATACTGCACATCAGCCGAAGGGTAACAGGTTGTGACATTCCCTCTCCTTTTAAGCCACAGCTTGTCCCTAAGATGCTGTAGATGGATGCAGTCTCTTCGGTGTGTCGAAGGTCGCCCAAGTGGCCAAAGAGGCTGGAAGTCCATGCCAACGAACCAGAAGACGCAGGACAGTGGCAGCTCCACGCTTGATCAGTTTGCGCTTAAGACATGCCGCTGGAACCAGAGAAATATCAGGGGTGAGGACCATAATATCAGATTGTACCTGCGTTTCCGGAAAATCGGCGCCTACTGTTCAGAATAGCAACGTGCTTTCCCAACGGGCCTTACCGCATACAGCCTATCTGTTATGCGGGCCAGTGCGCGGGTCGGATCTTGGCCCGTTGAGAGAAGCTGGATCTACAGAGGGGTCGGAGTGTGGGCGGGGCTGCCACAATAGCCAGCCCAACAACGGCCCAGCGAACGCCCTTCAGGCGGACGGAGAGAGAGCAACGGAAGGGATCGCTTCGTCACCCCCACCGGCCTCTCGCCCTATGGCGGCGTCCTTGCCGGCGTCTAGCCGCCACTCCGCACATGCGTTCCGTCGCCCTCCAATCATTTGGGTATATTCTCGACGCAGGCCACATGCTGGGGTAGTCGTGGATTCTGCTCTTCCTCTATCACCAGAGTTAGCCGGTCCGGTTGACAGTTCAGACGTGCAATCTCAGGGGGCAGGTGCTGGGGATGTTGTAGCTGCCTCTGGGCCTCCATCCCTGGCGCACCGCCATGAGCCACAGATGGATATGGAGGATTTTGGTGGACCTCCTTAACCTGCTATCTCAACCTTCATCGACAAGCTCCAGCAACCAACAAGCAAAATTCTCCCCTTGCCGGCTGCAAACAAGAGAATAGATATGCCTGCCCAACTAGGGACAACGCCAAGGCGTAGTCGTCGGCTTGCCGGGGCAGGGGTGGAAGTCCAGATGCAGGACCAGACGAGAAGGTCTAAGAAAAAAGTGATGATGTCATTTTCTATTTTATG
The DNA here is from genome assembly GCA_001602295.1 of Zoysia matrella. Taxonomy (NCBI): domain Eukaryota; kingdom Viridiplantae; phylum Streptophyta; class Magnoliopsida; order Poales; family Poaceae; genus Zoysia; species Zoysia matrella. The sequence goes on from BCLG01000144.1 coordinate 112,718, forward strand.
AGAAACTGATGGACTTGATCAACAGGCAGTTGATGAATATGCCAAGCTGTTTGTGCAACCACTGTCACAAGGTCATTTGAAAGCTCTCACTGCTCTGTTTGGTTGGCAGCTTCCACAGGATTTTACATCCAGAGAGGAGACGTTGGTTTCTGTCTGTTAATCAGATAGTGGTCTTTTCGGGCGTAAGTTTAATTGGTAATCAATGGATCCGGCCAATATTTTGATATGGAATGTAAGAGGCTTGAATTCGGCAGCAAGACAAGCCTCTTTTAGAAGTTTTGTTGACTCCTATCGTTGTGATATCGTTTACATTCAGGAAACTAAGCGTACTTCAATATCCTGGCGACTTTTACTCTCAATGCTGGGTACTGATTTTACTAATTTTGTCGAGCTCCCTTCACATGGTGTGAGTGGGGGAATTCTGATCGTTTGGCGTCAGTCCTTGGGAGCTAGGGGCAATTTCAGGGTCGATAGTTAACAGTGCCTCAGTTCAGTTTTTGCCTGATCATGGACAGTCATGGTGGTTAACATGTGTGTATGGACCACAAAGCAATGAAGACAAGATTTCTTTCTTGTAAGAGCTTAGACAGATCAGAGGTGACTGCACTGGGCCGTGGGTTTTGGCTGGTGATTTTAATCTCATTTACAAGGCAGAGGATAAAAACAATGCTAATTACAATAGAGCCACGATGGGTCGGTTCAAGAAACTAATTGATGACTTGGCTCTCAAGGAGATCCCGCTCCATGGTCGATCTTTTACTTGGTCGAACAATCAAGACTCTCCAATATTGGTCAAGTTGGATAGGGTGCTCTGCTCGGTTGATTGGGAAGAGCTTTTCCCGAATTGCCTCCTTCAGAGTGCTGCTTCGGAGGACTCTGCCCTTTGTTGCTGGGTCTCAAAGACAATAAACCAGGTAAAAGGTGCTTTTACTTTGAAGCATTCTGGACAAAACTTGAAGGCTTTCAAGAAGCAGTGGCTCTGGCTTGGGATTCTATACCTTCTGGTCCTTGTCCTTTTGTCACTTTGAATTTGAAAATAAAAGCAACAATTAAGGGTCTTCAGAGTTGGAGCGATATGAATGTTGGTAATGTAAACAGTCAGCTCAGCTTGGCCCATGAGATCCTACATCAGCTAGAAATTGCTCAAGATGGCCGCCAGTTGACTTCGGCAGAAATCTGGTTCAAGAATGCTCTGAAAACAACACTCTCTGGCTTTAGCTTCTCTCAAAAGACCATTTCCCGGCTGAGATCAAAGATAGAATGACTTCGTGAGGGAGACGCTAACACTAAGCTCTTTCACCTCCATGCTTGCCGGAAGAGAGAGAATTTTATCGGGAAACTGATCTCAGGAGACCAAGTTTGCACTCGCCATGAGGAGAAAGCAGAGATTGTTGATGAGTTTTACAGCAGCTTGCTTGGGTCTAGCTCGGATAGACAGTTTTCCATCAACCTAGATGAGTTGCAGATGACTACTCACGACCTGTCTGACCTAGATTTGCCTATCACAGAGGAGGAAGTTTGGTCTACCGTAAAGCAAATGCCAACGGACAAAGCACCTGGCCCCGATGGACTTACAGGTCGCTTCTACAACGCATGTTGGCCTATAATTAAGCAAGATATCATGGCTGCCATTTAAGCGGTGTGGAGCAGAAAGTTCTGGAATTTCTCTATGCTCAACAGCGCATACATCATCCTTTTGCCAAAAAAGGAGGGAGCTGATCAGGCCAAAGACTTTCGACCTATCAGTTTCGTGCATAGTTTTGCCAAGCTCATTACTAAGGTGCTTGCTAACAGATTAGCAGGGCGACTGCAGCACATGATGCCCCCAATCAAAGTGCTTTCATCAAAGGTAGGTTCATTCAGAACAACTTCTTGCTTGTGCAACAAACAGCCAGATTTTTGCATCAACGGAAGTTACCTTGTCTGCTCCTGAAACTGGATATCTCTAAAGCTTTTGATTTAGTCTCATGGCCCTTTTTGCTTCAAGTTATGCGTAAATTGGGGTTTGGACAGATTTGGAGATATATAATCAGCGGGCTCCTTTCCTCTTCCTCCACTCAAGTGTTGTTAAATGGAATTCCTGGGCAGCATATCACGCATTGTCGCGGCCTACGGCAAGGTGACCCGCTTTCACCAATGCTCTTTATTCTAGTAATGGATGTTCTGTCTTGTTTGATCATCAAAGCTTCGGAAGAGGGGCTCTTAAGTCCACTTGCTAGCCAGACACTTCATCATCGGGTGTCCATGTACGCCGACGATGTGGTTTTGTTTCTACGCCCTGGTGCGGCGGACATCAGGGCTGTTTTGGATATTATTCAGCTATTTGGAGAAGCCTCGGGGCTGCAAACCAACATGCAGAAAAGCAGTGTGTATCCCATAAGATGCGGGGCAGAGGATCTCAATGCCGTGCAGCAGTTTCTGCCTTGTGAAGTGTCGGATTTTCCTTGTCGATATTTGGGCTTGCCACTGTCCCTGAAAAAGCTAAGCAAGGAGCAGCTGCAACATATCATTGACTGTATCGCTAATCAGCTGCCTGGTTGGAAAGCCGATTTGATGACAAGGGCGGGCATATGAGTAAGTTCAGTTTGTTCTCACTGCCATGCTTGTATATCTTGCTCTGGCTATTGATTTCCCCCTTGGGCAGGAAAAGCAGCGGATAAGATATGGCGAGGATACCTTTGGCGAGGTCTAAAAGATGTAAGGGTGGTCATTGCTTTGTTTCATGGGGCAAGGTGTGCAGGCCCCTTGATCTAGGTGGGTTGGGCATCTCTGTCTTCAAAAATTTTGGGTTGGGCTCTTAGAATGAGGTGGCTGTGGCTGCAGAAGACAGAACCTCATAAGCCTTGGGCTCTGTTTAAACTTCAGTTGCCTCAGCAGGTTCAAGCTTTCTTTTCCATGGCTCTTAGCTCGGAAGTTGGGAATGGGTCGAGCACCCTATTCTGGAAGGATAGATGGCTGCATGGGAAGAAGATTGAAGATGTTGCCCCTCGCCTAGCTACCACAGTTTCAAAGAGAAGAGCTAATGTTCGGACAGTGTAACAAGTTTTGACAGATAGAGCTTGGATTTCAGACATTCAGGGGGGGGGGGGGGGTCACAATAGGGATCATCCTGGAGTTCTTGCAACTTTTGGATTTGCTCATAGACTTTGAGCTACGACCTGAAGGAGAAGATGTGCACCTTTGGAGATTTTCCAACAGTGGGCAGTTCTCTACAAAATTAGCCTACGAATGTCTCTTTATGGGTGCTACTCACTTTGAACACGGGGAGAGAATTTGTAAATCTTGGGCACCTCCAAAATGTCGGTTCTTCCTATGGTTAGTGGCGCATAATAGATGCTGGAGACGGACCGCTTATCAAAACAAGGGCTGGACCATCTTGAAAAATGCCCCTTGTGTGATTAGGAGGAGACTATTAATCACCTGCTTGTGTCATGTGTGTTCACCCATCAGTTTTGGTTTTATTTCTTCAATCAGGTTGGCCTTCAAGCCCTCTGCCCACAACAGTCGGATGCCTTTTTTCTGGAGTGGTGGGCTTCAATCAGCAGAAAAATCAGTGGGCCAGCTCGACAAGGGCTTAACTCTCTGATTTGTTTAGGAGCTTGGACGTTGTGGAAACACCGGAATAGATGTGTGTTTGATGGAGTCAACCCTAGCATGGCCGAGGTGCTGATCAGTGCAGGGGAAGAGCGCAGTTTTTGGGGGATGGCTGGTGCTCGAGGATTGTCCTTCCTCACAGCACCACACCCTGGGGACTAGAGTGTGGGAGTTGGGTTTAGGTCGCTTGTTTCGGTTAGAACGGGTGCGTTTGTAATGTGAGTTGTTGTGGTCTTGTGGATTCTGTGTTGTATGCTTATTTTTTTTTAATGCAATGATACGCAGCTCTTTTGATTGTTCGAAAAAAAAAGAATGTGGGGTTTCAACTGGGAAACATGCACCACATTGTGGAATTTGAGAATGTGTCGACAAATCTGGTTTATAATCCACCGAACCAACACGTTGCAAGATCTTGTATGGTCCAAAAAATTTGAAGGCCAGCTTCTGAGAGGAACGAGGAGCCAAGGACATTTGAACTTAAGGTTGCACTTTCAAATAGACCAAGTCACCCACTTGAAACTGCCTTTCAGATCTCTGTTTATCAGCTTGAGATTCATAGCTGCTGGGCTCGAAGCAGTTGTGACTGGAGAAGAGCAGTAAAATCCTTCCTGTCCTTGAGCCATGACTCCAAATCAGAGTGAGAACAAGCATTAGTGTCAGAAATGCCAAAATGGCGAGGAGGGTGCCATACAGAACTTCAAATGGAGAGTAACCCTAGGCGGACTGGTAAGTAGTATTATACCAAAATTCGGCCAATGGTAGCCAAGAAAACCATTTAGCAGGAGATGCATGAACAGCACAACGAAGATAGGTTTCTAAGCACTGGTTCAGCCTTTCCGTTTGACCATCAGTTTGGGGGTGATATAAAATTCATAAGTAACTGCGTGTCTGACAACTTGAACAACTCCCGCCACAAAGTGCTTGTAAAGATTCAGTCTCGATCTGAAATAATAGCCTCAGACAAACCATGAAGCTGGTAGACAGTGTTGAAGTAGACTTTGGCAATATGAAGGGCAGTAAAAGGGTGGCTCAAAGGAAGAAAATGAGCATACTTAGAAAATTTGTCAACGACCACTAAAATAGCATCATGGTTCCGAGAATGAGGTAAGCCTTCTATAAAGTCCATACTGACCATTGTCCAATCTTGTTTTGGAACTGGTAAAGGTTGAAGTAATCTAGGCAATTTGACATGTTCAACTTTAGCTTGTTGACAGATGGAGCAACCTTGAACAAATGAGGCTTTAAGTTTAGGCCAAGCAAACAATGATTTGACCTTATGATATGTGCCGTGAATGCTGGAATGTCCCCCGATGCCACTTGCATGAAGAGCTTGTAAAACATGTTGCTGAGCTACAGTATTGTGACAAATTCAAATACGGCCATTATATCTAATGACCCCATCTGTCAAGGTAAAACCCACTGGAGGAGAGCTGGGCAAGCTTAGGGCCGTAAACAGTTTTTTATCCTCCTCACTGTCCTGGTAACTTGCTACCAAATTTTCCAACCAAGCAGGTGTACAAGTTGAGATCGCATGAACTTCTGAAAATTCACAACGGGACAGTGCATCGGCTCGGCAGCAGCATTAGAACTCCCTTTCTTGTATTGGATAGTATACTGTAAGCCCATCAACTTGACAAAAGCTTTATGCTGAATACCCGTGGTGAGTCTCTCTGTTCACCAAGTTGCATGAAACTGCGCTGATCAGTCCTGATCACAAATTTTCAATGCTGTAAGTAGGATCTCCATTTATCAACTGCCAGCAGAATAGCCAAAGATTCTTTCTTGTATGTGGGCCTACCCTGATTAGTTGGATTGAGTCCTTGGCTTAAGTAAACCACTGGATGACCCTCCTGCATTAACACAGGCCCCACACCCGAATTGCAAGAATCCGTTTCCAACACAAATTGCTTGGAGAAGTCAGGTAACACAAGAACTGGTGCAGAGCTTAGGGCTGTCTTGAGACATTCAAAGTTTTTTTTGAGTTCAGGAGTCCATAGGAAGGGAATGCCTTTGCGTAACAGCTGAGTCAACGGTTTACTGATAATGCCATAATGCCGAATAAACCTTCGGTAATAACCGGCTAAACCAAGAAAACCTCTCAGCTCTTTGACATTTTTGGGGACTGGCCAGTGCAGAACTGCTTAAACTTTGGTAGGATCTGTAACAACTCCATCCTTAGAGATAACATGCCCCAAGTATTCCAAAGACTGTTGTGCAAAAGAGCATTTACTTTGCTTGATAAAAAAGGAGTGTCGTTGAAGTATACTGAACACTGCTTCCAAGTGTGTGACATGCTCAGCCAGGGTATGACTATAAATGAGAATATCGTCCATAAACACAAGGACACACTTACGCAGCAGTGAAGCAAATATGGTGTTCATCACATTCTGAAATGTTGTCGGGGCATTTGTAAGCCCAACTGGCATCACTATGAATTCATACAGATCTTGGTGAGTTCGAAAGGCTGTTTTGAACTCTTCCCCTACTGCCATGCACATCTGATGGTATCCTGAACGCAAACCAATTTTCGTGAACCACTCAGCCCCCGCTAACTCGTCCAGTAACTCTTCCACAACAGGCAAAGGGTGGTTGTTTTTAATTGTTAGAGAATTCAGCAGTCTATAGTCAACATAAAAAATGCCACGCCCATCTTTTTTCTTGACAAGCAGTACCGAAGAGGCATAAGGACTGTGCTTGGTTGGATGACACCTAGTGGCCAACATTTCTTGAACCTGCTTTTCAATTTCTTTCTTCTGATATGGTGAGTAGCGATATGGTCGAAAACTCACTGGTGGAGATTCTTCAAGCAATGAAATTCTGTGATCATGAACACGGCGAGGTGGCAGCACGTGAGGATCATCAAACAATTTAGTGTATTTACTGAGAACTGCCTGGATGGACTGTGGTATGGCTGTTTCTGCAATCTGAAAACAAGAAGCAGGGTATGCGATTGGCGATATTGTAGCAGAAGAAACATGAATACAATGAATGATGGCACTTTCTTCAGCAACCCTTGAAGTTCTTTAGATGATATTGGCAAGCATTGAGACATGTTCTCAATGACAGCTTGAAGAGTAATTTTGGCTCCCTGATAATCAAACTTCATGACCTTCCTTTTCCAATCAATCCACATATGTCATTGAGCTTCCAACTAATCAACCCCTAAAATCATGTCATAGCCTCCTAGGGCCAATATTTTGGTGTCTTGCAAGAAGGTGTGTCCTTAACACCACCACTGTAAGTTCTGAATCATAAGTCACATTTCATAAGACCCCCATCTGCTGCTCTGTAATGAGATGTTGGAATAGGAGTGGTAGTCAACTGCAACTTAGGAATCCAACTGTCACTAAGGAATGTGGCTGCACTACCTGAATCGACTACAATGAGAATCTGCTGTTTCCCAATCATCCCTTGCAGTCTGATAGTAGGCTTCTTAGTTTTCGACAATTTAGGGTTGTCAGCAATAGACATGAGTTCAGCTTCTTCATCCGAATCAGATTCCCCTTCAGTGTGAGAAACTTCCTGCACTTGCATGACAGCTAGAATTTCTTCAATAACTTGAAGTGGCACATGAGATGGGCAGTGTGTCCTTTGCCCCACTTGTCGCCACATTTGAAACAGAGTCCTTTGGACTTTCTGTAGGCTCATGTTTGAGATGGCTCTTGCGCTTACTGCCTTCGTTTTCTTCTTCCTGCAGCAATGACAAGGCACACACAATATCCATGAAGCAAGGATGATGTAAAGAGAGAGCAGCACGAATGTCATCCCAAAGCCCTTCCATGAAACAAGAATCAAAAAACACAGGACTAGCTAAAGGGTCATGCAGCAGAATTTGATGACGCAGCTCCTCAAAGCGTTCTATGTACTCTGCTACTGAACTGGTCTGATGAAGGGCTAAAATTTGGCGCATGAAAAGTTGGTGTTGATCCTTGCCCCACCTAGCAAAAACAAGATGACAGAGGTCCTCCCACTTCTCCACAGGACCATTCACTTCCACAGTTTCTAACCATAAGGCTGCTTTCTCTACGAAATTCAAGGTGGCAAATCTAGTTTTTCAGGGATTCAGGCACACCAAACACACTAAAATAGTCCTCACATTTACAGAACCAAATTTTAGGATTATCGCCAGCAAACGTCAGGAAATCCAACTTAGGCAGGTTTTTATGAGTTGGTGTAGCTCGAGTTGTTATCGTGGGTGGATCAAAGTACTTGCCAAATAGCAGGACTGTGCGGAAATTTGGAGTGGTGGGAGCTGAATGAGACATACTAGCCTCCGAGGACGCTGAGCAATACCTATCTCGTCAACGGTCACCTGGTTCCGTGTGTCGATGTGGAGGCTGTTGGCCAAATTCATCGGATCCGATCGCTTCTCCTAGGTTGGTGGTGATTTGCTGTTCGTGGCTCGATTTGCCGGAGGAGGGAAGGTCGCCGCCATAGGTTGCATTGTAGGGTTCGTAGGCGGAGCTGATTTTCGCTCCAGCTCACCAATCCGCTTCAAGTTCTCTTTAGTTGTCCCCTTCAATGCTTGCATCATCTCTTCGATCTTTGCCAGCGTCGACTTCTGGCTCGCCTCATCATCGATCAACTGCTTCAGCAGCATCTCAATGCCGGTGCTCGATTGTTCCGCCTTCTCCATCACCTCCGCCATTCTTCGCTCGAACTCGGTAGGTTGTTTCTTCTTAGGCGCCAGATCAGAAGGTGGAAGTAGCTCTGAAACCAATTGTTACGGCCCTACATAGCTCCAATCGAGACTCAGACGAGATCAGACAAGAATTTGGGGAGAAAAGGATAAGAGGAGCAGGGTCAGGGAAGATGAGGAATAGGATAAAGGATGTTCTCTCTTTTGTTGATGTACCCACCTCCACCCAATGCTAATATGTGTGCACCTCCACATCGTTTACAGGTTACAACACACGCAAGAATGGCCCAAGGCCCACACCACACGAATAGCCCACACTGCACACTAGTCGAAGGGTAACAAGTTGTGGCACATGCCCGGCACGAGCCCCCAGAGGAGCATTTTGTCGAGCACCTCCTCGATGGCGTCGAACTCCCGCCTCGCAGCATCAGCTCGAACTCCGAGAGCCTGGAGCCACCCAGTCGGCATCCATCCGCTTCACCATGTGATCATAGGCCTCCGCAGTCTTCTCCTTTGGCACGGTGGTCGGACCGACCCGGCAATGTGAGAGAATGAGAAAAGGAGGAATTATATTAAATGATGGATGGTGTATTGAGCCTCAGGGTCGGTGTATATAAAGTACATGACTTGAGGGCAAAGCTCCTCTTGATACTTATGGTAGCTTATCATAATATATATGGTAGGTAAATATAATACATATGGTAGATTAAGATAATAATTCTAAACTACTAATTATACTCTAACATCCTCTGCAGTCTTATCGTGAGCAATGTGGACGCTTGGACCGGAGAAGAAACCAACATGACTCCTCAACACAATGATAGCCCTTTATGCCGATGCCGAGGTAGCCGAGACGAAAGCTTGTAGCCGTGGTCACTGATGTCGTGCATGATGTAGCCATGGTCCATCGGGCGAAAGGGGAAGGTGCCGATATAATGACCCCTTACAATTTTAAGTAAGTTTCAACGCTGCGCTCGACTTATTTTCTTAAGAAGTTACCTAATACTTTCTTTATTTATGTAGCGATCACTATATTTATTTTCTTATAAAACCAATGGAGACGATAGGGGCAGTCTTTGACTCACTCAATTACTCGAGAGAGCAATACAAAGATTTTGTCAAGATTTTAGAAAAGTAAGCGTATTTTCTACATGTATATTGGTAGATACTTACTATAACATAATTTATTTCCATTTGATAATCATTTTTTGTATTTTTTTAGTGCTTATAAATTTTACATTAAACTTGGCGGGGTCCATCCTCAAGTAAAGGAAAAGCTAACTATACGTTATGATTATTCGATAACAAAAACATTTTATTTTCATATGTAACAGTAATTGTTCCAAAGTTTTAACTAATTTAGTTTGATTTTGTTTGAAGTGTCGTAAGCAACCTCCCGGCACTGTCTTATATGGATATTATGCTTGCGAGTATCTTAGGATTAAGGGACATTATAGAGTAAATCATGAGGATGTAAGCTATCTTATTAATCTGCTTTGTATAATTAGACTAATTGTAATTATAATTATAGTAATTATCTATCATCTTCTCATTTACAGGAACCCAATGTCGATGAAGAATGGCCTTGAGGAAGAGATACGGAGCTTACAGGGGTTGACTCCGTTTGTAGTGACTTATGCTATTTTATCCGACGAGAGATTGTTCACCAGGATAGAGTATTTTTTGAAAGGGAAAATAATAATTGTTTTTGTACCCATATTTGTCTTTGTATGATAGGTTTAAGATTATATAAATGTACTAAGATTTATGGTTGGATGCTATGTAATGTGACATTTGGATAATTGTTTTGTAATATATAGTTGTTTGTGTTCCAATCATCTATTAGATTACTTTGATGAAATATTGAATTCAATATCTGTTTTGAAACTGATTTGTATATGCTGTAAAAAATCTTGTATAAAAATATTAATAAAAATAGTAAATAGTTTCTGCAGTCTGCAGACACTGCAGGCGTCTTTCTTAAGGGGCCGCTGCATTAATGGTATTAATTAACCGCGGCGCGTTAAGAAATCACTTAGTGCAGACGGTGATTTAGAATGTCCGCTTGCACTAATTCTATTAGTGCAGGTGGTGTATTAAAATATCCGCTGCACTAATAAAATTAGTGCAGCGGTGTGTTTAAGACATCCGGCTGCACGATTTGTATTAGTGCAGGCAGTCTGTATAAACACGTGTATAAATGCATTATTTTTACATGCTCACTAATGCCAGTGGAAGCGAAAATTGTCTGCGGAAAGGGGTTAGAAGCGCTTGTAAAATGGGTTTTTTTTAAGTAGTGTCTACGGTGGAAATAAATTTTCTTTCTCAAGGAGACTGTACGGCGCACTACCCAATTCCAAAATATAAGCGTTTCGAGATTTGGATAAAATTAAATTATGTTAATTTTTTACTTAATAATATATAGAAAATTACATAAGTTCTAATATAAAAATATATTTTTTATAAAAAACTTATTTAGTGATGAATCCAAAAGGTATAATTCTTATATGATAAAAATATTATTAATTATATATTATTAGTGATCAAATAATAAAAATTTGATTTTAACTAAATTTAAAAATAGTTATATTTCGATGAAACGGAGGGAGTAGTTAGGAGATGGTCGGTCGTATGGAAGAGGTGTAGGTCCACAGGACAAAATCGCTGGGCGTCGGTGCTGCACGAGCGCGGAGGCCGGAGTGTTTTGTAACTTTGTCGACTCTCCTCGTACTGGCCTTCCCTGGGCGACGGAAGAATCCAGCGCCGCATGTGCGGATGAGAGGGCGAGCCGCCAGTCCGATGCGCTTAGACAAACACTGCCAGTACGGACCACGGCAGGCACCGCCAAGCATGCACGCTTTCAGCTACTCCATTTGTTTCCTGTTTTCATGAGTAGTTCATTTGTCTTACGTTTCGGAATCAGCCACGTGGGCAGAGGTGAAAATAAGTCAAAAAAAATGAACTAAAAATCGTAAGAATCAGATCGAATTAAAAAGATCGAATCGAAATTTTATTTATTTTTAAATTAAAATTTAGTAAAGACCAAAATAATTTGTAAAAAAGATCTGTGGGTCAGAGCTCTTCCGCCAGTCCAATGCGCTTACAAACACTGCCAGTACGGACCACGGCAGGCACCGCCAAGCATGCACGCTTTCAGCTACTCCATTTGTTTTCTGTTTCCATGAGTAGTTCATTTGTCTTAGGTTTCGGAATCAGCCACGTGGATAGAGATGAAAATGGGTCGAAGAAAATAAATTAAAAATCGTAAGAGTCAGATTGAATTAAAAAGATCAAATCGAAATTTTATTTATTTTTAAACTAAAATTTAGTAAAGACCAAAATAATTTGTGAAAAAAATCTGTGGGTCAGAGCTCTTCCGCCAGTCCAATGCGCTTAGACAAACACTGCCAGTACGGACCACGACAGGCACCACCAAGCATGCACGCTTTCAGCTACTTCATTTGTTTCTTGTTTATATGAGTAGTCCATTTGTCTTAAGTTTTAGAATCAGCCACAGGGTAGAGATGAAAACGGATCGAAGAAAATAAACTAAAAATCGTGAGGTCATATCAAATTAAGAAGATCGAATCGAAATTCTATTCATTTTTGAATTAAAATTTAGTAAAGACCAAAATAATTTGTGAAAAAGATCTGTGGGTGGAGCTCTTTTTAACACCCCTAGGGTCGTAGGCGCGCCCCTGTCGACTTGCTGTGGATGGACGAGCGCCAGCCATGGCCAAAGTCCTCCCATGAGTCAATGACTGCTCTACCTTGAGCCTCTGCATGGCCAAAGTCCTCCCATGAGTCCATGACTGCTTTCAGATTGTTTTCACCAGCTTAATTAGACTGGTGCTCCCGGGATATACACCCACTCTCCTAGTACTCCGTACTTCACTAGCTAGTCCAAAATCGATTCCGGCGCTGAACAATTCAGGAGTCAAAAGGCTTCCGCAGCCACCCTGAATGCATCCATCCGCTCAGGGACCGCTACTGTCGCCGTCAGCACTAACAGAAACACAATCAACATGATATTGATCTTTCCCCCTCCAGTGCGGCCAGAGTTTTCACGAGATCATCTACTATATCTTACCGTGCCATGGATATATATAACAGTGTTATGTATCATATCTGACATTCTCATCCAAAGTTGACAAGGTTCCACTAAGTCCAAGAGAGCGTATGAAGGCTGATAGCTCTACGAGGAGTACCTTTCAATGTCCATCGAATACAATAAACAGGGGGCCAAACTGCCAATTACTAACATTGTTTTGCATGCACATTGTTCTACAACTACCATTCATCAGGTTATGGAGCAAGAAGGAAAGCAACCACCAGTGATGCCATCCTCCTCACTTCCTAGCTGTTAAAGCATCTACAGCATCTCCTTTTTTTTTTTCTTCAAGAAAAGGTGAAAATAAACTAACAAAAAGAAAAAAATGAAAAGAGAAAAAAGAGGGAAATAAAGAGAAAACGAGGTTCTAGCTGGATTCGCTGTCCAGGTATACCGATAACCAATTCTGACTGGACGACCAGACCTGTGGTGACCTGGGTCACTCATCAGGAGTCAGGAGAGAAGAGGCAGGCGCCGGCATGTCGCCGCGTCCACCTCACATGACGGAGCAGCTGTTGGGGTTCTCGTCGCTGAAAATGTTGTACGGCTCGGCATGCATCGGCGGCGGAACCGGGTGTGTTGGGTACGGCATTGGCGGCGGGCGGCCGTAGCCGTAGCCCATCGTCCCCGGCGCCATCAGGGGGTACCCGGTGCCTCCGCCATGGCCAGGGTGACCAGGGTAGCCGTTCGTTGCCACCTGGTGCTGCTGATGCATCATCATCGCCATGTACTGTTGTTGTGCCACAGGGTTTCCGGCCGCTTGCATCATCTCTGGTCCGGGTTGCATGCCGCCTCCCTGGTAGAAGCCTGCCCCCCGCATGCCGCCCATGTGCGGGTGGCCCATGGGCCCGCCGCCCATCTGGCCCATACCGGGGAAACCGACGCCGCCCATCATGTTCGGCGGCCTCATCATGCCCGGCTGCGGTGGCAAGCCGCTCATCGGGCCACTGTCACCGCCGTCCATCTTCCCCTGGCCAGGGTAGTTCCCCGTGCCCAGGACATCAACCTTACCGTACTGTGGCGGCTTTCCGCCGCCGTCGATGTTTCTGCCGCCACCGTGGTTGACTTGGCTGACTGCGCCAACTTGGCCCTGCTTGCCACCGTTGATGGTGTTCCCCTTGATCTGCACTGGGATCTGGTTCCCGCCACCGGCGACCTTCTTGCCGCCACCATTACCGGCGCCAGCAGCGCCACCCTTCATGTGAGCTCCGCCAGCGCTCGGCGGCATGGCCACTTGTCTCATCATCATCATCACGTCATCATCGTCGTCGTCAAGGCTGTCATCTTCGAAAACATCATCTTCTTCATCGATGCTGTCATCGAACTCATCCTCTGGGAGGTCGAACTTGACGGTCCTAGTGTCCTTGGCCTGGGGCTGGGCAACAGGCCCGGCCATCGGGAACGGTGGCATCTTGCCGCCCATGAGCTGAGGAGGAGCTTTCATCCCCTTCATCTGCATCTGCTGTTGCAGCTGCTGGAGTTGTTGCATCTGCTGAAGCTGCTGCGGCGTCGGTGTCGGCTGCGGCTGCGGCACCACCATCATTGCGTCGTTTGCACCGGCACCGCCGGCTTCGGTGCTGCCCGCTCCACCATTCTGGCCATTGCTGCCGCCAGCATCATTTGGCCTGTTGCCTCCACCGCCAAGCTGGAGCTTCTCGGGCTGGCTGACCATGGCAGGCGTCGCGCCCCACAGAGACGCCGGCTTCCCCGCCTTTTTCAGCCTCTTGATGATGGTGTCCGGGTCCACCAAGCCGGATACCGTCACCTTCCCCTGCTCCACGTCAATGCTGCTTTGGTACACACCTGCAGGTAATTCCAAAAGGAATTAGGTTACTACTCCGTAATCAAGAAGAACTGAAACAACTTGCTTTAAATAAAGAAGAAACAAAAAATGTTTTTGGTTTTACCTTCGATCTTGTGGAGGATCTTCTTGACCCTCCTCTCGCAGCCATTACAGTGGATGTTCACTTGCAGCTCACAGGTCTGAAAAATTCGAGCAGGTAAGAACAGAGAACAAAGCATCACCAAGATGGCAGCAGCAGACATGGAGGCAAACATATACTCCATGCTGGAAACAGAAGTAACTGCATGGTACGCACGCTCGACCAGTGAAGAAAAGTCAATGTCAGAGAACACAAGTAGGAACCCAAAAAGAACAGAACATCAGCACCACAGACTGTGAGATCGATCGAGTCGAGAAGAAGAAGCGAACGGAACTCACCTGCACCTTGATGATATCCTTCCGGCTCATCCCCGACGGCCCCGAACTCCGCAGCTCCCACCGCCTCAGGGAATTCCACGGATCTGGCACAATGACGCCTGAAAAATCAGTGGAAGAAGGGGAACAAGACGATGGTGCACCATCTCTCTCCTCCCAGACCCAGTAAGGAAACGCTCCAAAAGGGAGAGAGTGCAAGCTGCGCAACGCAAAGGCAGGAGCAGTCAACCACCGCTCCTAAACGGCATGCACGACTCCAATATCAGACACTCACAACCGCGCGACAGCATAAGACCCACTCCATATCAGAGTGTGTTCGCAGGAAAAAAAAAAAAAAAAGACCCGGCAGCGGCCATTGACCCCATGGACCGTGGTCCAGCCATCCAGACAGAGAGGAAGGCAGCAGCAGAGCAGGCTCCTCCCTTCCTTCCCTGCAATAACAAGTCTAAGCGCATCCCGGTGTCTCTCTGCCTAGCGCTCACTTACAGATCCGTACACTAAAAAATTATTACTCCTTCTGCTAGTACTGTTCACCGCTGTTGGACAGGAATCTGTGGAGCATACCTTTCCTTCTTCCTCTTGGTGTTTACAAGAAGACTGAAATAGAACTCTTGCAGAATAGTGTACCCAGACAGGGTTTAAATAGGCGTCTGGCAGGCCTCGGCGAGCACTGAACATGTGAAGTCCAGGTATTACCTTTACTCGAATAGTATTGTGTGGCACCCTGTAAAAATTTGTTTTTTCGCTGAACTGTGGGTTTCCGAGAGAAACTTGCCTGGAAGACGTGCGAGCCAGGGCCTCAGATACAAAAAACCGGTAGAACGGATACGCCGTGCTCATGACCCTGGTACAAGCTGCCAACGCGACGCGGGGCGCGGTCCCGCCGTCCCTGGCTACCGCCGCGCGGGCTCGTTCGTGGCGGACTCCGCGCGCGCGCTGCGGTCCCCCGGCGCCCCCGCGGCTCCGCTCGCGTGCTCCACGCGCGCCAGTTGGTCAGTCAGGGGAGGGCGGTGAGCGAGCACACATTGAAGAGCTACCTCTCGCACGTTTCGGTTGGTGCCCGGAAACGCTTTCCTCTGCCACGACGGTTCCTGCCTGCCGCTACCACCAAAACTGCTGTACACTGGCTTTTAGCAGTAGCAGTAACAGTAACTTATGGCGGACTGCGACCAGAACGGACCGTGTACCGCGTTTTCTCCCCTGCATCACGACGTTTCATGCAGGTTCGACGTACGGTCGCGACCAGGGGTGTACATGGCATAGGTGCACCTAAATTAACATGTGAACTTCTTTAGTTAAAAAAATAAAGTAATTTCTCAAAAGTGAAGGAAATTTTTTTAAAAAAATTAGTAGTTTCTCTCCTTCCGTCTTTCCCTGGATGAACCTAGCTGAGGGCCTCGACCGTGACACGGACCATCGCCGTGGATCGAACATGCATGAACCATGACGCACTGGAGAAAGAGCGTTGTAGATGCTCCGTTCTGGTCGGGGACAGGAACCGTCGTAGTATACGCGCCGTGTACTCAAACTAGGGACTCAAGGAATTGAAGGTGCCATAAATTTGTTTGCTGTGTCTTACTCCTAGCAGTCGTGTGAGAAAACCAATGGTTCATAAAGTACTGCTACTGCTACCAGGGAATCGAAAATCAACGGAAAGAGATATTCTTTCAAAAACAAAGTCAGAGTAGGGATATATCACTCCATTTTAGAAAAGAACAACGATAGTCTTAGGAGCAGGGGTCGTAAATTAGTGCTACCAATGCTACTATATCTTTTCAGATATGGCATTCATTTATTTAGAGCAAACTCACAAACCAGACCGCTGGGTTTCTTATATTTCCATTAAACTATTTCATATGTTGGATCTAAAAACATAAATCCTGTGGCACTAAAGTATTAATTGTCATGGCAAAAGAATTAAGGAAAAAACTGCTATAATTTAACAGTGGCGGTAGTATTTGTTGCTCACCAAAATTGAAGACCAAAAGCTGCAGCCGCCGCAAGTTTTTGTATCTTTCCACACTAGTTCATAAAGAATAGCTGACCATCCCGTAGTTCATAAATCAGTGCTTCCACTGCCATCCAGTAGTTCATAAATTACTGCTTCTAGTGCTATACCTTTCCAGCTCTGGCATTGATTTGCAGTCCATGTCAAGGTATCCAGAACAAATTCGCAAACCAAACCGCTGCATCTAGTAGGCTGCCTGCACTTCATTCCATCTGTCTTTCGTTCCCAGTTCATTGTTCCTTTTTAATGCATGTCCTCTCTAGCACTGAAAGAGCACAGAAAACAGCTGGGTCGTCGAGCACTTCCAGTTCTCACCTTCCTCCTTGGACAAAATCTGTAGTTGGTGTCCAGTTGCATCCAGGGCAGTACATTGAACCTCCATGTCCACTTTCTCAAACTGCCATGCAGAAATCCTGGACTAGCTTCCGCCCAGAAATCCTCCCATCCAACCAAACCAAGATGTTAATGTAATGTGAAACTGCCAAACGGGTACTAAGAACCTGGGTTCGACGAGCGTTTGCCGTTGCAGACAGGTCTCCCGGACGACAATGACGCTATCATGTCTGCTCGGTACCGCGACACGGCAGTTTGGAAGCAGACAGTTCCGAGAGCATGTAGTGCTGTAGTACTCACCTGAGTTTGTACTGACGTGTATTGATAGTTCGCAATGAACTGGCTTGACGTACGTATTCGTTAGCCTGGTACATTGGACGGATTGATTTCTGTATGTACGTAGATCCAACGACGTGGTCCAGGTTCGGTGCCTTCGGTCTCGCCTTTGTAGTAGGTGAAATTTGGAGTTTTCCTTCTTCCATTGAGGTCGATGCGTGCAGCAGCAACTTGACACGATCTGGTGTGCTGCTGACTGGTGGACCTAAGGAGCCTGTGGGGCGCGTGGGTTTGGAGCATGGTCCAGGACATCTGGTACACCTAGAAATTTCACAATGGCAGTAGTTTCCATCAGCTTCAAAGATCATCCAAATGTACTAGGTCCGTGTGGGAAAAGGAGGGCAGTGATGGATCTCAAGATAGTTGTAAGAAAACATAAAAGTTCTCAGAGAGGTATTGATCATGATCTCATCACCGACCCAACAAATTATGAGTCGATGCAATCAAAGAATGATAGGTCTGTGACCAACAACGCTTGTTAAACCATGATACAGTACTTAAAATAGCAAGCAATTATGATAGACAGAAAAATAGAGGGTGCGGAGGCTAGATCCTACCTCATTAGGCATGCGGAGATGCCACACTTCCTCGCGAAGCACACGCGATGCTGCCGCTTCATGGTTGTTGGCAGCTATAGTTGAGCAGCAACATTGGAAATACGTAGGTAGATGAATCACTATGGTACTCTGTGTACGGTACTTTTGTCACACGGACTCTGGCATCTGCAGGTTACAAGCACATCAGGCTGCGAAATCTTCAACATTTGCAAAAAAAACACCAACCACCATGACCTCATAAAAGCCAGATCTGACCACACATGAAAAAGATTTACCCGTGATGGAAAGAGCTGGACCTAGGAATGGCAGATCTAGCCATAGTTCGGCTGTTCTGTAGCTCCACACATTGGCTTCCGACTTACCACGTTTGTCACCAACAGCAGAAATCACTAGGAGCGCTTAAGAGACAGATCTGACCACCCATGTCAAAGATTCATTGATCAGGGATAGATCTGGGATCAAGAATTGTAGATCCAATGTAGTTTGGCTGTTCCACAGTGGTTTGCCACTTCCCACAATTTTCGCCCAAAGGAGTGCGCACTTGCGGCTATAGGAGAACATAGACTCGTAGAAAAATTCCAAATCTGACCGTCACACAACAAAAGAAGAAATTAGATTAGTAGGGAAACAATAGATCTGACCAGAACATGATGGAATTCAGCCAGAAGGACTCCGGCGGCAGCTCCAAGGGGCGGTGACGGCAGTGATGGGAGTCATGTTGTTGGAGAAGGAGAGAGGAGGGAGGGAACGATGAAGGGAGGGAGGGGCTGCGGGCACGCAACTTTTGGGCAGTGCCGCAGTCGATGTGCGGGGACAGAGCAGATGGTGCGGCGCACGCTATATATAGGAGGTGAAACGGTTATTGGAAGCAGGTGAACTCCCAGCCGCCTCGGGTTCGAGCACAACATCCTGCTTCATACGATATTGGGGGATACATCTCTCCTTGGTCAAGTTTTTTGCTAAGCTCTCGTGCAGGACCTCATAGAGTCATAGAGAATAACTTATTGAACCTTGCTAGCCAACTCAACCACACATCATAACGTGTCTATGTTTGAAGTATTATTCTTATTAGCTATCAACAAATTAGTAAAATAGTGCCTCTAAGGATGCACAAGATACCTCTACAAGATATAGTCGTTTTTAACTTGTCACAAAAGAGTGCCTCTATGTTTAGCATACGTAGAAATTGTACGAATGCTTCAAAAGATGCCTCTATCATTCCTAAAGACACTATATTTCAGAAAGCCCTCAAATTTGCCTCTATATAAGAGGCACATTCTAAAGTGTCACAAAAATATACATCTACAACATATATAGAGACAAATTTGAAAATGTCTATAGCAATGTGTCTCTACAATCCAACTTTCATGTAGTATGCGGGTGAAATGGTTACCAGAGGCAGGTGAACTCCTAGCCACCCCGGTTTGAGCGCGGTATCCTGCTTAATATGATACCGGGGGGGGGGGGGGTACCTCTCCCCTTGGTCAAGTTTGCCAAGCTCTCGCGGGTGAAACGGTTAGTGGAGGCAGGTGAACTCCCATCCACCCCGGGTTCGAGCATGGCATCCTGCTTAATATTAATTAAAATATTTAATTGGAAAAATGAGTTGTGATTTATTTACTTTTGTAGCGAAAGTGAAAGAGAAGGCCTAATATTAAACCTGCATGCTAGTATTGAAGATCAGTTTGAGAATTTAAGTGAGGGATTTAAAACTTGTGCTTTTGTTACTTGGGCATGTTTGCTTGGAAGTATGGAAAATCTGGCTCCGATATGTATAGCAATCATAGACGTTTGATTTTGATGGTCTTGGGTCAGATGCCGCTGTCTGCTCAGTCACCTCTACCTCTGGCCTAAACCAAACATGACGTACTAGCTCTGCCACAAAATAACTTTACATCTAGGTTTAGTTAAACTTGTTTTTATCAATAATTTTGATAAATTTAATTAATTTTAATAATATAAATTATATATATATGTTATAAAAGTATATTTTAAAATTCTTATGACGAAATTAAAAGTACAAATTCTAGGGTTTTAAGTTGAATAAATCAATTAAAATTATTGGTTAAAACTAGATGGCAAGAAACCCAAACATAAAAACTGAGGGAGTATGGACTTGTAGGTTCATGCCTGGTGTGGTTCAGGCAAAGCAATCGGAAAAGCGCTTGACTAATTCCTGTGGGCTGTGAGACGAGAGAGAGCACCCACCAGCTAATTCCAAAGTCCCAAACTCGCCCGCTGGTACCTCCAAAGCAAACCGGTCTTTGTTCCATTGATTGGTTGGTGCCGCTTCACTCTGGGCGTTCAGGTTTACCAAAAAGTTTAGGTCGGGTAATTAGGGTTTTTAAACTTCAAGTTTTAAAAGACTAATAACTGAAATTCACCTGAAAGAAGAACAAACCTAACAATTCGGGTAACCTGATATTTCGGGTTCGGGTGTACCCAATTTCTTATAGTCATATTGAAAATTGGTGTTACGCTACACATCTTATCGCAGTTTGGAGCGAGTGAATTTATGTTAGATATAGATTTGTACATTTTTGTAATTGATTTGTCAGATGAGCCTAGCTGACTTGGGGTGGGGATGACTAGTTCTAGAATTCAATCTTTGAGAATGGGTTATACTGGTTTCAAATAGAGCTCAACTCTATGATTACCAAGAACCGTTTCTGATGCCCCTGGTTGATGAGATTCTAGATGAACTTGATGAGATTCTAGATGAACTTGCTGGCACCAAGTTCTTTTCTGGTTCAGATATGCACGCGGGTTACCACCAAATCCAAATGAATCCTCAAGATGAAAGTAAGACAGCTTCCAAGATGCATCATGGGCTTTATCAATTCTGGGATATGTTTTTCAGGTTGACCAATGGGCCGGTAATGTTTCAGCGCACTATGAATGCTGTTCTTGCTCCATTCTTGCAAAAGGTCTAGCATCCAAAATGTCGTGAACTATCTCAAACCCAGAAAATTCCTATGAGATTTCCAAATAAGTCATGTGAAATAATGTTAACCGAAACCAAAACATAAGATCGTGCACTCATATACACGTTGACTTTGATCAGCATGTCTGCTTCAGTTGTTAATCTAACTGACGACGAAGACACATACATGTAGCAGACAAGAAATTGAGCACCTCCTAAGTACTAATTTTTTTTGAAAAGTTTCCTTAATACTAATTGGGTTATGTCGAGATCATATACCTCAGGTATCTACGATTCTGGCCCAATCCGCAGTGTCAACTACAAAGGACGGCCCATTACCTTGCAAACCACCAGCCAACTCCACCAAGCCAAGGGCCATCCGATCCTTGGGGGTCGAAGGCCTCGTCAACTACCTTACCTGTTCGACCCTTGGGTCGGGCAACCGCCTTACCGGGCCGAGCCCCAGGTCGGGCAACCGCCTCCAGCGACAGGCCCTTGACAGTACGGAAGATTTCTGATATTGTGCAACAGGTGCTGTCTGCTGGATGGTGAACGGAAAGCTGGCTTTGCCCCTCCAACACTGGGCAAGGCACAAAAATAAAGACGACGACAAGATGACCTAGCATCTAGAAGCCGTCATGGAATAAACTTCGACATGCTCGCGGCCCCACCTGCCAGGGGGCCATATAGTTTCGTAGGCTCCAAGCCATTGTATCTCCGATCTGACCCCCTATATAAGGACGCACCGGGGACCTTAGATGACACGAGATACACAGGATAGACACATACGATCCCACGTCACACAGAGTATTAGGAGTTCTTAATCAAGCAAGAGCACTCTGGCTCATTGTAATCCTCATACGATCAAGCAATTCGCATCCTCAATCCTAGATATAGGATATTATATACGTCTTCGTGATGGCCCGAACCAGGCATAATCCTCTTGAGTCTTCTGTAGACTAGACTACATCAGCGAGAAGCGAGCACAAATCCCCCTCCACTACAAAAATTTACTATGCCAGTGATCAGAACATAGACAGTTGGCGTGCTAGTAAGGGTCGTGTTGTGTTCATCGTTTCGTTTCGCTGATGGCTTAGATCTTCGCCATGGCGGGAGAGTCTTCAATCTCTCACCTTCGTTTTGGAAGTTTCACATTTGCCATCAGTCGAGATGGCCGACCATGGCGCATCTCTATCTACGCCATCGGACAGGCCTTCTGCTTTGGGAGCTTGGACTTCGTCGCCAACCAGGACGGCGAGCTACTTCTTCATGACCCACGCACCAAGCGTGTGACCTGACGTCGTCGCACCCGCCAAGCATTGGGTCATGATCCAGCGCTCGGCGGGTGCTTCATGCTTCATGCGTAGAAGGGATGTGAGGAGACGCTGCAGGGCCTCACGCCAACCGACAACCCCTCACTGCATCAACATGCAGCCAGCATGGTCGAGCAAGCTCTACGACGCAAGACCGCCCACAACGCTGGCAAGGAATAGCAGAATTCGCCTCCCACGGTGCGACTCCAACAACCGAGGAAGTTTGAGCCCGCGGGCGAACAGCCTACCAATAGATCATGGCCGCCGACACGCCGACCTTCAACCGGTGAATCGAGAACGTAGCTGTGGCAGCCTTCATCCTCAGGGAATCTGTCACGCCTGAGAACCCCATGCTGTGTGAGACTCATGAATGACTACGTGTCTACGTCAACACGGCACTCCCACAGCAAGACCCGTCCTAGCTAGCGTGGTCGGAAGTCCGAAGCAGCCAACAACACCGCGCTGACGAGCACAGCCTGGTACATGAAAGCCAAGGTGGTCGGACAGGCAGGCAAAATCCTCCTGAGGGAGCCTGTTCCATCCGAGGTCGTCTCGGGCTGACCATGACGCGGGGTACACAACTATGCCGAATCGCACCGAGAGTGAACCCTCGAGTACTACGATCGACGATGCGGTCAAGATCTGTCCTGGAGCCCCATCCCCGAGGGGGTGGGGCCCAGAGCCTTCGGGACGCACATCCACTGAGCAAGATTTTCACCTCGCTTCCGCGCACCGACCAAGGTCATCAAGTATGCTGGTGAAACCAATCCGACCCACTGGCTTGAAGACTATTGCCTCGCCTGTCGAGCAAGAGGGGCGGATGACCTATTCGCCGTAGAGTACCTACTGTTGTTCCTGGCTGACTCGGCCAGAGGATAGCTTGAGCACTTGCCGAACGGTTGCATCCGCGACTGGTCCGACCTCCGACGAATCTCCGTCGGCAACTTTCAAGGGACTTACACTCGTCTGAACAACTCCTAGGGCCTCAAGAACTGCAAGCAGAAATCCAACAAGTCACTCCGAGACTACATCTAGCGCTTCTTGCGCACGCAACAAGCTAACCGACACAAGCGACGCCTACATCATCAACGCCTTCACCTGCGGCACGACCTCTAAGGCACTCGTCCACAAGCTGGAATGTAAAAACCCCCGCATGGCTCGTGACCACCTCGACACCTTCGCCACGGGAGAGAAGGCCGTCTAAGCCAACTTCGACAAAGATCAGAACAAAGGCACGGAGAAAGCCAAGACCAAGCGCCGCTCCGACCGCCTCACAGATCGATCGGGAGATGGATCAAGCAGTTAGAGGCCCAAGAAGAGCATGCAGCGCCGCGATGAGTTTGTGGGTGCTGTCAACTGACCTCCCCGACCTCCAATGTGCGAGCATGATGACTACTTCAGAAGCTCCTGGACAAGCCATTCCCAAACCACGCGACCCTGATCAAGCACCTATATAAGGATTGCCAGCTCGTGAAGCAGTTCCTGAAGGGCAACCTTCGGCTTCGGCAATGACCGTGCCGGCCCGACCCTCAGGCCAAAGATGAGGAAGGTAACAGAGTTCCTCCTTTTCCTAAGCCCAAAGGCTACCTGATGATCTTCGACGATTCGGCGGCTTACTAGTCTTGACACTGCCACAAGCTCACCTGGAGGGAAGTCAACATCACCAACCCTGCTGTCTCAACCTACCTCAAGTGGTTGGAATCACCGATCACCTTCGACCGTTCCGACCACCCCGACAGCATACCTCAGCCTAGGTGCTTGCTGCACGTGGTTGACCCGATCGTGTCTTCATGGACGGGGGTAGCACCCTTAACATTCTCTATATCGACACCTTCAATGCCATGAACCTTCAGAGATCGGATCTTCGATCAAGCAACGTCCCTTTCCACAGAGTCATCCCGGGGGTCAAGCTGTACCCCTCGGAAAGATTGACCTCCACGTTACCTTGGGCAACCAAAACAACTTCAGGACAAAAAAGCTAACGTTCGAGGTGATCGACTTCATGGACACATACCATGCCATCCTCGGGCGACCGTGCTACGTTCAGTTGATGGCTGTCCCCAACTAAATCTATCTCAAACTAAAGATGCCTAGACCCAACGGCATAATGACCATCGCCTTCCGCTTCCAGCATGCGCTGGCTTGCGAGCAGGAGAGCTGCAAGTTGGCCATGGCCCTTGCCGGGTCAGTTGAACTAGAGGAGATCCACAAAACCGCAGGATCAGACAACGTCCTCGAATCCAAGTCCCTAACCTTAACATCATTCGAACCTGCAAATGACTCCAAGGAGATCGAAGTCAAACCTTCCAATCCGACCAAGAAGGTCAGTGTTGAGACAATGCTTTACGACAAATAGGAAAGCATGCTCGTCGACTTCCTCATCCGAAATCGATACGTCTTCGCTTGGGCACCCTCTGATATGCCAGGCATCCTGAAGGAGGTCCCGAGCACTACCTCAACATCATCCTCAGGTCTCGACCAGTGCAGCAGAGGCTCCGATGCTTCGATGCTCGACACTAAGTTCATCAAGTAGGTGTACCACCTTGAGTGGCTTGCAAACCCTATAATGGTCAAGAAAAAGAATAAAAAGTGGAGAATGTGTGTTGATTATACTAGTCTCAGTAAAGCGTGCCCGAAGGATCCGTTCCCTCTACCACACATCGACCAAGTTGTCGATTCGATAGCCGGATGTGAGGCCCTTAGTTTCTTCGATGCGTACTTCAGGTAGCATCAGATTTCTATCCACGGTTCCACCAACCAGCCACATCATTTATCAGTCTGTTTGGCTCCTTTTGCTATGTTACAATGTTGTTTGAGCTCAAAAATGCTGGCACAACCAATCAACGTTGTATGCAAAAGTGATTCCACGACTAGATGGGTTGGAATCTAGAGGTCTACGTCGACGACATTGTCATCAAGTCCAGAAGCGCCTCTGACCTCATCGGCGACCTCAAAGAAACATTTGCCAACCTTCAATGGTACCGCGTCAAGCTCAACCCCGAGAAGTGTTTTTTTGGCGTCCCCTCCGGCAAGCTACTTGACTTCGTCATCTCTGAGCGCGGCATCGAAGTCAACCCAGAGAAGATCGTTGCAATCAGAAATCTAGGTCCAATCAAGAACGTGAAGGGAGTCCAGAAGCTAACCGGATGTTTGGCGGCACTCAGCCATTTCATCTCTAGGCTCGACGAGAATGCTTTGCCTATTTATCAGCTCTTACGGAAGTCTGACCACTTCAGCTGGACCCCCGAGGCCCAGGAGGCTTTCGAGCGCTTTAAGGTCCTCCTCTTGACACCGCCTGTTCTCACTTCCCTGACCCTTAGCGAACCTCTACTCCTCTACATTTCGGCGACCACGAAGGTCGTCAGCACAGTGCTCATCGTCGAGCGCTCGGAGCAGGGTCGGGCCTTGAAGGTTCAACGACCCGTATACTTCGATAGTTACCTTGTGGTGACATTCTTCCCCCTCGACGAAATCATCAATGGCAAGGACGTGGTCGGACGGATCGCTACGTGAGCAATGGAGCTCATGGGCCTACCGCGGCTAGCAATCAAGTCTCAAGTCCTCACCAACTTCGTCGTTGAATGTACCAAAGCTCAAGAATCGCCGACCCCCGCCGACCTTAAGCACTGGACAATGTTCTTCGACGGCTCCTGCATGCTCAGGGGCTCGGGGGCTGGCGTCGTGCTCATCTCCCTGAAAGGCAAAAAGTTTTGTTTTGTCCTGCAACTGCACTTCCACGCCTCCAACAATGTTGCTGAGTATGAGGCTCTCCTTCACAGACTTCAGATGGCGGTTGGGGCAAAAAGACTCTACATCAAGGGCGACTCCGATCTCGTCATGAATCAAGTAATGAAAGCATCAAGCCGCTGAGACCCAAAGATGAAGGCCTACTGTCAAAAAGTCTGCAAGCTCGAAGAAAAGTTCGACGGGCTTGAGCTCCACCACATTCTGCGCCGCGACAACGAAGCGGCAGACGCACTCGCCAAGATGGCCTCAGGAAGGGATCCGGTCCCTGATGACATTTTTCTCGAGGTCCTCGCCAAGCCAACAATCAAGCTCAAAGACGACACCGTTGACCCTGGGCCCTATTTAGTGGTTGGCGTCCGACCCCCAACCCTAGGGTCGGAAGTCATGGCAATCATTTCTGATTGGTCTCAAGACATCCACGCCTACCTGAGGGACGGCTCCCTCCCATCCGACACAAATGAAGCAAGACGCGTCGCACGCCAGGCCAAGGCCTACATCATGGTCGGTGACGAGCTCTACAAGAGAAGTCCAAATGGTGTGCTCCAGCGCTGTATCCCTCAAGCAGAGGGTAAGCAGCTCCTAGAAGATATTCATTCAGGTGTTTGCATACTGCCCCGAGGACCCTAGTCGGAAAAGCTTTCCGTAAGGGATTCTACTGGCCAACGGCAGTCTCCAACACCGAGTAGCTGGCCCAATCTTGCATAGGATGTCAGTATTATGCTCGACAAACACATATGCCAGTGCAAGAGCTCCTGACAATTCCAATCATCTGGCCATTCACGGTATGGGGGTTGGACATTCTCGGGCCTTTCTGAAAAGTGCCCATGGGCTGCACTCACCTCTTCATCATCATCGATGAGTTTATTAAATGGATAGAAGCCAAGCAGGTCTCGAGTATGTCAGCAGGGAGAGCCGTCAACTTCACCTCTTCATCATCATCGATGAGTTTATTAAATGGATAGAAGCCAAGCAGGTCTCGAGTATGTCAGCAAGGAGAGCCGTCAACTTCATCTACAACATTATCTACCAGTTTGGGGTCCCCAATTCAATCATCACCGTCAACAGTTGTCAGTTTACCGGCCGAGAGTTCCAAAAGTTCTGCGACGAGTACCACATCAGACTCGACTTCGCCTCCGTGGCTAATCTGAGGACTAATCGGCAGGTTGAACACGCCAATGGAATGGTGCTCTAGGGGCTGAAGTCTCGTCTCTACAAAACCATCGAGCAAGCTGCAGGGCGGTGAGCTCAAGAGCTCCTGTCTGTGCTGTGGAGCCTAAGTACGACTCCAAACAAAACCATGGGCTTCACTCCTTTCTTCGTGATGTTCGGGGTTGAGGCTTTGCTCCCGACCGACCTTGACTTCGACCCCCAAGAGGA
The DNA here is from genome assembly GCA_001602295.1 of Zoysia matrella. Classification (NCBI taxonomy): domain Eukaryota; kingdom Viridiplantae; phylum Streptophyta; class Magnoliopsida; order Poales; family Poaceae; genus Zoysia; species Zoysia matrella. The sequence goes on from BCLG01000144.1 coordinate 139,874, forward strand.
CGAGCCTACGAGGAGGGCAGGTCGGAAGAAGCGCGTCAAATGGTGTGGGATTAGTGCAACCTGTCTTAGGTGAAGATGGGGAGGTTTCAGTCATGGGGTGGGTCTCATAGAAGGTGTTGTGATAGGTGTTTATGATGTTTCGGTCCTGTCCCCCTGCCGTGGACGAGTACGCCGCCCTTGCTATATAAGGATCGATTTGTTAGCACTTGACTTGGTGATTATGTGCAACCATAGAACACAATATGGGCGGGACTCACCCCTCCTACTTGGGTGATCCACATCGAACTGCTAGGAGGTCAGTATGACACAAGAGGCCAAAAAAATATGTGAGATACTCACAATCCAGCTTTTGATACAGTAATTGCCCCCGTCATGGGATCGTATGCCCATGGATATAGCCCCTAGTTGCGTAGTCACCCGATATAGAAGAGGACCAGAAAAAGACGTTGATGTGTTTTCTCACGATCTGGCTCCAGGAATATACACCATTGAGTCATCGGGATGTAGTAACCCCAACGGATAGCCCCTGGATGTGTCTTGGGCAGAATCTGTGGAAATCTGTGTAGATGTTGGGGAGGACATAACATCATCCTTGCTCGCGAAAGAATGCCTAACCTATGTGTATAGTGTACAATATCTACAAAGTGTAAAAATCCTTCTGGATGTTCGGGTTCATAACGATTAGACTATTTTTAATCTCCTTCAGGTGTGAGTGGGTGTAGCAGCCTGTTCGTTTTGAATGTGTTGGCCGTGTGCCACGGGCGGTGCAAATTCATGCCAGTGCTCGAGTAAAATGTTGGGAACTGATGGAATGGATGAAATTCTTCCTCAAGTCCACTTTACTAAAATATGACAAAGAAATGAATTTGTCTCTCCCTGTTTTGAAATCTGTCCTATAGGGAACATTACATAAAAATTGGTTTTACGCAAACAGAAACCATTACCTTCCCTTATTCAAATCTCTATGCATACTCGTTTATTCCCTGCTAGAGTTAGAGCTTGCTAAGTACACCAAGTACTCACCCCTTGCTGAAGTTTTCCTTAGATGAAGAAGAGGAGGAAGATGGTGCTGCCGACCACGACGCATAGATGTCTCGCTCTATGCTCAAGTCGCCTGTGGTCGTGTCAGGCATTTGTGTTGCTGTTATGGTTGAATAAGATTTGATTTAGTCAACTCCCTGGTTTGCAATCTAAACCTTGTATACTGGACCTAGTGGTTTGGGACAATCTATATAATATTTCTTCCCGTATGCGCAATGTGATCACTATGTGGTGTGCACCCGCAACTAATCCTGTGATTGGTATGGTAAACGCTGGGTACTCCGGAAACGGGGTATGACAGCTAGATGCAATGAATCACAGATTGTTGGTTGGTGGGATTTACTGGTTGCATTGTTCTTCAAGGAAAAGTGACACACCCAACTACATTTTGAGAAGGAATCATATCATGATCATTGATTAGTACGTACCTGAGGAATCATATTACGGTCATGAATGTTGACAGCCCACTTCTAAAGTTTAATTAATTATAATTAAGCAACAAATGGTGCATTATAAAGCTCTGGAAATGATTGGATAGCTTTATTGTTTGTGTCATTATTTCTTTCCATTCTTTCTTTTCTGTTTATATACAAACCCATGTTTGTACCGGAGTCTACTTTCTATCTTTTCTGTTAGTATAAATAGTAAGATACGAGTAAAGTAATTTTTACTTCACTTGATAAGTCGCCAGAAAGCCAAATCTTCAAATTATCAATCAGGATTGCTATATCATCTGCTGTTGCCTTTCCAGTCAGATTTCAGAAAGAAAAGAAAAAAATTGTAATCCAAGTGATCAAATCAAACTCAAATTAAAAGAGCCGAGGAAAAGGAAAAATCGTGGTACATGAAAATAACAGGATATTTAAGTGCTAGATTATTGCTACATTCACACATCTGAGCCTCATACCAGAAAGAAAGAGTATGACCAGGAATTTGACATTAACAGACTTGATTTGTGAGATAAAAGGTTCTGGTCTAGGTTCACTCAAATTCCAGATTGAACAGACTAAGGGCCTGTTTGTTTGCACTAGAGATTATGAAAATCTATTGAATCTGTGAGATAAAAGGTTCCGGTCCAGGTTCACCCAAATTCCATATTGAACAGACTAAGGGCCTGTACACAAAAGCTAGATTGTGAAAAGTTATTAAACAAAAGCTGAAACAAACGTGAGATTGTGGACTAGAGATTGTGTATGGTGTGAGACAAAATCTGGCAAAAGCTATGGGAGAGTAGATTGTGAGATTGTGGATTTTGGGGGTGCAACCAGTGGAATCTGAAGCAAAATATGGACTGTTTGTTTTCACTAGCACTACTAGAAGCAGAATCTCAAAATCTCTAGGGGAAACAAACAGGGCCTAAGCAATGCTCTTTTGGCAAGTGATTTGTTAGAAGACCAGGTATGACCATCGCAATGAATATGGGTCACCTGCTCTTGCAGATGGAGAACCTGGCATGCTTTTGCTTTCAAATTCTTTATCTTTCAAGAATTCTATACATGGCCTTAAGATTTATCTGAGGTATATAAAAAGAAATTGTCAGATAAATGGTGACCTTTGTATGGGGATTTTTCTGACTCCCACATGGAAATCGACCGTTTCCTTGCAGAAATTTTGTGGGAAACGATTCATAAGGTTCAAGTAAGCACTTAACGATTTTTTCTATTTCTATTGAAAAGTATACATGGTTCAAGGATTCACAGCTACCTAGTGACCATTTCTCCTCTATTTCAGCATTTGAATTTCGTTTTGAAATGTAGTTTCAAAACCGGATTTGTAAATGAATAGATAGGTTGTGCCTATCTTCGAATGTCAGCATTGTCAAGTTGACCGTCCATGATTGGGACCAGCAGTGGCGAAGCTAGCAATCCAAATACCCGAGTGCCCCTTTAACATATGTGTGAGACAATCTTAGTTGTTGGGCTAAAAGTGGTACACAAAGTGTTGTTTATTTGGTGCACATAAGATAAACATTAGGTGGTAATCACTGAAAAATGTTTAGGACACTAGTGCCATGACACTGGGAGAGCTATGTACTTCGCCCATGGGACCAGGGTGCTGTGGATCACTCACATATAACATGTGTAAAATACTCTATCTGGTTTTAAAATATTATCACCGACTTACTGGTAATAAATTTTAACATCATTTTTAAGTTATTTATATTATTTAAAAATATTCAAATATGTAAAATTATTGGTTATGTTTCAAATAGCTTTAATATGAAATTAAATTATAACAAAATATATGGTAAGTCACTGACAGCCGGTCCCACACCAGACACCCATTAGCCACGTCCCACACAAAATATCCATCCTTGTGATACCATTGGCATACCGATCTGTAGTGTGAAGTGCCGCTCTTAAGCGTCGATACCCAGATTTGCTGCTCCATTTTTAAGTTGTTGTTCAGATAAAAAATTATAGTTTAAAATAGTCAAAACTATAGTGTACTAACGACAATAATTTTAAAGGGAGTAGGAGCATATGGTAGACCAGGACCACATTACCTCTCCTCTTTTATAGTAAGAAGACTAGTACTATACTCCTGTACAATGCTTTTCTTTCATCATCGTCCTTTACTAAACTCTGGGATTAATACTCCTACTGAGTATTAGTAGTATGTGATATGCACATGGACTTCACATTGAAAAGAAACCGTGCACATGCACGATGCAGATACTGTGTCAGGACATTCACCCTCCTCTTAATACGAGAAAATGCAACGCAGTCAAAGATTCCAAATTCGGTGTTAAGCAGGCAGGCAGGCAGGCAGGACCTGCAAACTGAACTGCTGCTGCTGACACTGCTCATGCCTCAGCTGCACACAGAAGCATTCAACATTGCTTGTGCCCACAAATGCAGTGACCACAAGTTTGAACCAATTTTCAGGACTCACTCATGGAACTATTTTCTCCATCTGTCACATGAAAGCAACTGTTCTATAGAGATTCAGGAGGCAATAATGCAACAGTAGAGGCGCTGGCAGCTTCCCTGGCAACAGCTACGAAAGTACCTCCAGCGTGCTCTCAAAAATCTGTTAAATCAGCATATTTTCTTTAGCAAAAGCACTAATGTGGGGACATGCCTGTCTCCCTACAAGTTATCATTGATCTCTGGTAGTGCAAGCAAGATGAGAATAACTGAATAAGGATATCACATGCCACATCACAAAGGACATCTAGGATGAAGATGCATCACTGTCAATCATGTTGGCACTACCATAGCACCAGGTAAACAATCATGATCAAAAGTTTGCGAAGATCCCAAGACATCATGTGGTATGATGCCAAGCAAATCTATCAACCACTAGTTTGATTGCGATAACACAGATTTTTTATAAACCAACCAATCACTGGTTTGATTGGCAGATGCAATGAAGTTTGCTGAACAAAACCATGTCGCACTCAGACCAGACACTGTAATGACACAAAGGAAGAGCTGTTTACCTGTCATCCAACCACTGGAAACTTTTTTATTTTGAGAAATTATTTAAGGTGAAACAAGACTTTGCTGACTGGAACTATACATTAGGTATCAAAAAATGTAAATGGTTAGCTACTGTCCCTTCGAACATAGCTTTGAAATAAGCTGTTGCAGTATTCAATGTCCACCCTTTTATTAATGCATACTTATGTTGATCAGTGTACCTACTATGTACTTGTAATAATTTTAATAAACTCAAAAATTTTCTAAGAGTGCACTCTCACGGATATTAGTACCAGATAAAAAAACATCATTCAAATTAAAAGATAAAAATGTACTACGTATTACTATCAGCGATTCAGCGTTGGTCCCTAGGGCAGGAAAATCAAGAAAAATAAAATTATCAAACTTACAAGACAAGTAATTTCAATGATGAGCCTGAAAACCTAATACAAGGATTTCTTCAATACCTGAATTGAACATCAAAGCAAAACATGAGAGAGAAGCCATGATAGTAACATCAGATGTGCATAACTGCAAATCATGTACCCAGGTCCAGGTGAACATCAAGAGCCTCAAGAAGCCTCCAACTTTCATGAAGAAAACCTTCACCCATCAACCTCACACAGCTCTACTATCTGATTAGTAACAAAGATGGTTAATATAGCTATCCAGCATGCAACCGTTGCTTCCGGCCATGGTAGATGGATATGCAGAACTCTACTGTGTGCTGATCATGAAACAATTGGTGAACCATAACGAATCTCACAATGGCAAAGCCGCCACTGGATCACCAAAATACGGATCATGAAACAATTGGTGAACTATCACGAATCTCACAATGGCAAAGCCGCCATTGGATCACCAATATACACTCGCAGTATCAAATCCAATTAGTAGTAGTCTAGTAGAACCGTAGACGACATGTCCTGAGCATTACTTTCCAGCAAAAGAAAAAAAGGGGGAACAAGAATCTAAATTGCAGACATTTCGAGAACATCGGTTCCTTTCTTGGAGAAGAGCCATGGCTCGCGGAGCCATCAGAGGTTACCATCCGTGCAAGATGTCGGAGCACTTGCCCTTGAACCAGCGGAGCCCCCTCCGCAGCGACGCCTTCACCTTACCCTCCACGGAGTAGGCCTTGTAGCTCGCCACCCGCCGTCGGCGCTTCATCTCCGGGTCACTGAGACACCACATGCTGGCCCCTCCCCCACCGCTTTTCCTCCCAGCGCCCCCTCCTCCTCCGAGGTGCCCTTCCTTCCACCCGGGCGGCGGTGGAAGCGCTAGCGTGTGACCCGGAGGTGGCGGCAGGTGCGTCGGAGGCGCCGTCGTGTAGATCTCAATCCGCCGGTCGCCGGCGCCGCGGCCCGGGAAAGCGTCGATCTTGGGAGCGGCTGGGGAGAAGTAGGCATTGGAGTGCGGGAAGGTGGATGAGGAGAAGTAGCCGTTGGCGTGGTGGACGGAGGGGTCCGGCGCGGAGGACAGCGGCGACCGGGGGCCGCCACGGTAGGGGCGGTCGTAGTCTGCCATGGAGAGGACGGAGGAGACAGTGGAGAGGAGGCGGGGCAGGGATCAGATGGGTAGGAAAGCAGGGAAATTTGGGAAGTGGTTATGCGGTTTGGCTGGACTGTGGGAGCAGGGTCAATCGAATCGGTGAAAACCGATCAGTATTCACAAAATTAGTGAAATCGATCGTTTGATTTTTTTCAACTTAATTTTAATTGAAAATTAACATTGTGCACTGTATTAAAAAATAAAAATTAACCGATTTTATTGGTTAGTTGATCAGTGTTCAGATACAGTAGTAAACTGGTACTGTAGCAATTCTTTTAAGCATTGGATCCAAGACGGGAGGGGCAAAACCGAAAATAAAAGCACAAACCTATGGTTAAATAGCCAGATTAACATAAAATAAACAAGGGTAGTTCGTTAATTTCTCGTGTCAACTGAGGCCGACTCCACGCAAGGCTGTCTTACCGTTTCAGCTCATCGAGCTCAACTGAAATCGGTGAAATCAGAACTCCATTACAGAGTCCAAATATCATTGCAGGACCTTCTTCCTCAAGCTCAGGGCATAAATTATTAGAAAACATTCTATTTCGCTCCCTCAATTAATTTTCGCTTACAAAAACTAGTTAGCGGGACTCTTTTAATCTTCGATACAGTTCATTTTTCTTCTCAGCTGTTTTGAATCAGCGGTTTTCATTGATACAATAGTTGACGTGGCTATTTCTGATGGACTGAATAGATGACGTGTTATTGATTGTGTTATTGATTTGTTAAAAATTTAAAAATAAATACTTAACGAACTCGAAAAATTATAAAATTTTTGTAAATGTTTAGAATATTTAAAAAGAAACAACTTTTTATTTAAGTCCAATTTCAAATTCAGATCATATTTTATTTTAAAATTTTAAAATACAAATAACCATTTAAAAGTAAAATAAATATCTGCACCTCTAAATCTTATGATAAAATTTCACAATTGTATTGGAAGACAAAAAAATACCGAAGTGCCCCAGGCTGATTCGCTCTCGTGCCTCCTCCGTCACTCGATACCCAACTGAGCTTGTTTCCTGTGGAAACCGAAATGAAGTCAGGCGGCGACGCGGGCGGTAAGCAGGCGTGAATGGTTGGCGCGGTGCTTGATGGGGTGGTGTCCAAGAAATATTATAAGCATTAAACGAAAGATGAGCGGTGACCCTCCACCAAAAGCTTAAGCGCATCTAGAAGCTGCAGTAATTATGGATCAAATTTAATTTAGTACTATATTAAACCACTAATAAAATGGAAAAAGAAAAAAAAGAAAAGGCTACTTATAACTTCAGTTTAATGACCTCACAAGGCCCACTTCTTTTTAACCACTCCTTTCCTCCCTTCCGGGACGCTATAGTCATCGCCTCTCTCACTCACTGTCTCTCCACATCACTCTCGGATTTGCTTCCCTGAGACAGCCTCTCTCTCTCTCTCTCTCTCTGCAGCAGCACCCTCCGCCTTCAGATCTCCATGTCCGGTGCCCACTTGCGCGCCTGCTGCCTCCCTCCCCCTTGTGCCCGCCTCCTTTCTTCTTTCCTGCAGTTCGACCGCCTACCCCTAAAGCGAGGTTTTTTTCAGGGGTAGCGTGGCTTGAGTGCACGCAGGCGGAGCAGTGTGGAGGACATGGTTGGGGAGACCTGCGGTGGAGCTGCACAGAGCAAAAATGGGGGTAAGCAGTCGGTTGATAAGGACAGTCAGGGGCCATATCAGGGCAAGGAGCCGTGATGCCAGACTGAAATAATTCAATAAGCTACGATATTATTCTTCCTAGTTATGTCAAAATTATACTTCCTCCAATTTTAAAATATTAATATTATTGATTTCTAACATCAATTTTTAACTATTCATCTTATTTAAAAAAGTATGACAAATACAATATACTAGATGATTTTCTGGTGAGTTGCTCTAAGAATCTATAAATGATTAGAAAATGATATAAAAATATAGGTACGTAAGAAATAAACATATGGAGTAGAATTTAACTTTGAGAAAACAAACACAGCTGCATAGTTTTTTTAAGAATGGTACTCCTACCAATTTGAATACAATCAGCTATGGTTTGTATGTTAAAAACACAGCTAAGCACATATCAACATTCCAAGCCCATCTAGATAAACCGTGGCAGAGCATGGGATCAAATGGAGGGGGGAGGCTGAAACTACAGTAGCTTCTCCAACCTCACAATAGCGCCACCTGTTCATCTCTCTCCATTCTCCATCATAACTGACAAAAAAGTTCTCGAGACACCATTTGAAGGCGATGTTGTGTGACAAAGTGAGACGAAGCCAATGAATGGGACAGTAGCTTCTACAACCTCGCTCAAGCACCTATTTTTGCTTTTCACATCATCACATGGCCTCATCGCTATTGGATTGAATGGGGATTTAACTGGGATTCCTGGTCATTGCAATTTTTGGCACAGGCAGGGGAGGGGGGAGCCTAGGATGGTCTTCATGGCGCTCCGCCCCTGCAGATAAATTGAGCCACATTGTTTATATTGTTCTATTGCACATCAAGATACATCCTAAAAGTATATTTATGGTGGATGAATGTACAGAAACTAGACACAACAAATACAAATGTACTGTATGGTACAGAGGCTATAAATTGTTTGACATCAATAGGCTAAACAGTACAAAAGGTCTAAGTGTTGTTTGACCCATATCAATGTCATGGAAACTTATGGATGGTTAGTTATAAAAACAGATCACGATGAGGAAAGAAATGAATCAACAGTATTATCTAATGTGAGCAGTAGTTAAATTAAATAACACGCTGCTCTCTTAAGAACTACCCAGCAAACAAAACAGTGTAGAACACAGGGCTTCCAGTGTAAATAGGGCTTTAAAAATAGAATTGTGTTGTGCAAAGGTTAGGCATACATTTGGAGCTGGCAACCAAAAAAATATCAAACTAATATGTGATGGTAATGCATTGCTATGGGACTTTTAATGTAATTTAAAAATAGAACCAGGTACAACTAATCTACACTTGAGATGAAGATATGATTTTAAAACTACAAGTTGGTTAAACAGTTACAGGGAAATAATAACAAATATTGCATCGAGCTTGAGTGCATTTTTGTTACCTGAACGTCGGAAGGACAAAGTTCCTTCTATATATCCAGAGAGGAAATCAATTTATATGAACCTATAAATATGCAGAGTAAATTGAATATCAATTTATATCTACTTAATTGGAGACTGAAAGGAACAAAATATGGATGTCTACTGAACACACTGATAATTTTACCGATTAAATAAAATAAATAGAACATATAGAGAGCGCAGGATAATATCAAGAGTGCAGAGCTTACCCTTCAAGAAAAATATCCAGGGTCAGAAAAGCACTTGACCTTTGCTGTTGTTGGAAACAAATCATGTAATCTATCGCAATGTAGTATTGCTGCTACAACTCCTGTATTTGACCCTAAAGCAAGGTAGCATAAAACAATCTGGTGTGCGTAGTAGATAATTGAAAACTGTAGAATATAGACCATTGAAAAATGCCATTCATCAATATGCAACTGCTACTAAGTTGGAAAATGTTATAAGCAGCAGGATATCAATTAGAGGTACCACATCATCCGAATTGTATAGGCAGCAATTAGAGGCTTGAAATTGCTATACCACCAAGATTTAATTAAATTATATATGCTGTCACTTGTATAGTCAACGACAACAGGACGCAGTGTGACAGTGAAGATATTTGGCTAAAAGTAAAAAAAACTACCCTGCAAGGCTGTAACATTGTAGTACTGTCCACCACAATAATTTGCTTAATTCCTACAGCATCATTGCCTGCACCGCTTTCATCGCAACAAATCAGATGACTAAGAATCAAAACTTGAGTAGAAGTTCAAATTTTTAGGAAATTCCAAGCCTACCAAAGCTTACCAACTCCTGAGTATCATTTCGCATGATTATCCTTACTCGATGTTAACTTGGGTCGAACCCAAATGACATACCTTGCAGGAACCGGCGAAGCGAGCCGGCGGCATGCATATGGAAGAGGTGCATGAGAAGCTTCTCCCCGTGCCGGCTGACGTAGAGCAATGGGGACTATGTTGGTGTGGCGAGCGGTGCAGAGCACCAGCGCGGCAGCCGGGCGAACGAACCTGAGCACCTCGCCGGGCACCTCGAGGATCAAGGTCACCGTGAACGCCTAGCAGCCGGGGAACCACACCAGTACCTCCTCCCCACCGGAGGCATACCCCACCTGCCTGGTGCCGGTCCGCTCGCGCGCCGCCACCGTAGGATGGGCGACAGGGTGAGGAGGGAGAGGCGATGGTGGGTACAAGGAGGGGAGGCGGTAGTGGGGAGAGGAGAGGGAGGGGAGGGGATGGGGCGCGGGGCAGGGGGATTCCGAAAGACTGGCCCGACCGGGAGAGGAGAGGTGAGGACTTAGATGACAACGAACGATCGGATGGCCACAAGTATGTAGATAAAACTGATGACGTGGCTTCCTGAGGATTGAGATTAGGATGTTAAGTAGGCGGGAATCTATTTTTTCGTCTACGCAGAAAGAAGCCTCTGTCCGCTCCTATCTGAAATCTGCGTACGGCAAGTGGCCCAAACTGATTCGGTCTATATGGGCCGTTTTCCGATTCCTTTTTCTTTTGTTCTTTCCAATTTCTGCCCGCGCACCTCCACTTGGGTCGAGTTGGCCTTTCTTTCTGAGGCTTTTTTCTTTCCAATTTCTGCATTGCTCTTGGGCCTTCCTCCCTCTGGCTTGGTCATTTCTAGAAAATGGTTTCTTTTTATTTTTTAGAAATCATGTGCATGCATTTTTAGGAAACGTGCATGCATGCAGTCTTTTTTTAATAAAAAAGCATATATACGTGTACTCTCTTTCTTAGAAACATGTACATGCATGCACCCCTTTTTCTTGCTTTTTTTCTTCCTTCTTTCTACTTTCTATCAGGTGCGTCAGAGATGGGTCAAACATCTTGGGCCACGCCTCTCTAGCAAGGTTTACAAAACCGGCTGGTTTTCACGGTTTTTAGTGAAACCAGTCCGATCCGGTTTAGAAGGTCGATCAGTTTTTGGTTTATTATATTTAAAAAATTTGAAAATTCAAAAAATTTAAAAATCCAAAAACCAGTCAAACCGGCTGGTAAACCGAAAAAACCGGTGCAAAACCTCTCGAACGACAAAATTTAAATTCAAAAACGGTAAATCAAAAACACCGGCCGATAAACCGGAAAAACCGGCCGGTTGAAAGTTGCCTAGAGGAATAGGCAACCTAAAAATAATTCCTAAAAAATCAAACTCCACGAATAATCAAACCACTGGAGTCTCTGGTAATGTATTGGACACTCCGGTTATTAGAATGTCCGGTACTTTGCCAGATGCTCCGGTCAGGCAGAAAGTTGGATGAAATTTGAATCTAAGCAAGTTTTAGCGAGTTTTAGCAAATTCTACTTGAATCAAAAGAATAGAATATGATATAAGAAGTAGATCTAAACAATTAAACAAGCTAGAAACTAGTGAGCAAGTAGATCGATGCAAATATATGAATATGAACAATAAAAACAATATGAACTTGCAAGAATAAAAAGAGAATAAGGAGACATAAGTTTTTTTACTGAAGTTCGCGTCTACGAAGAAACTCTACGTCTCTATTGAGAGGTTCATAAAAAACCGGATCTAACTCGATCCTTTCTCTCACTCAACCAACCACAAAGGTGAGATTGAGTTCTTCACTAGCAAATCCCTTTCGGAAAGGGTGAACAAACTTTCCGATGCTTCACCACATGAGTTGAGAGCTCTCGGGCACATCTAGCCGTCTAGGAGCAAAAGCTTCAAGAGTAACAAACTCAAATTGAAGCTCGACGATGCCGCAAATGCTCAATGGGAGTAGAAGCACTTCTCTCACAATCTCTAGCTCAAATCTAGCAAGCTTAGGTCTTGAAAAAGAGTGAGAGAGAGAGTGTTTTTGGAGCTCAAGAGTATTGTTTGCAAGTGAGTCGCCAGCCCCTTCAAATGAGGCTGAAAGGGTATAAATACCCGGGCTCCAAAAAATAGCCATTCGACTGGCCACAGACATACCGAACATTCCGGCACTTTGCCGGGCACGCCAGCCATCGGAGTCTCTAGCAACATGCCAGACACTCCGGTGAGGCCCCTCGGGTCGGCAAAGCCTCAGCCACTGAAGTCTCTGGTTATGTGCCGGATACTACGATGAGCCCTCTCGGGTGCGAGCTGCTAGGCCACCGGAGTCTCCGACACTTTGTCAGACACTCCGGTGAGCCTTTTCATGTTTAGGCTGATTTTCTTTACGGAGACTCCGGCAAAGTGCTGAATACTCCAGTAAAGGGTCTCAGGTTAGGTAAAAGTTTGAGCATTTTTGACACTTTTTAGACCTCCATTTGAGTGCCTTTTGATAGTACGACATACCTAGATTCAAGAAATGATAAATGCTAGTGTTCTTCCATGAGAAAAGGCTTCGTGACTTGATCCAAAGAAATTAGGGGTCTTCTTTCTCTTTTGACATTCTTTTCTACTTTTTAAATCTTTCTCGCTGTCAAAGCACTTAGCAAATGTCGTTAGTTTTTTGAATGGTTCGTCATCATCCACCAAAACCTACTGGAGGGCCTAGATGCACTTTCAATCTCCTCTTTTTTGGTGATTGATGACAACACATTCAAAGCTTCAAAAAGAGATATAATCAATGATTTTGGATGCTTGTGATATAGGTAGCTTCCCCTAAATGTGTGCATGGACTTGAATTCCTTGTTTTGGCATTAAAATTCTAGAATGCACATATTTGAAGTAAAGGTGTGAGAGCTCCCCCTGTATCCAAGCATCCATGGGGGTGTAATAAGTGAGTGAACATAATAAGTGAAATGCATATGACAAAAATATCCACACATAACATAAGCAACATATCATAGATAGCAACAATAATAACTAAATCTCACAAATAGAGTTATTACAAGCCACAAATCACATAGTCTTGTACTAACACTCACACAAGTCTTATATGTCCATCATTACAATATTATAAGCCCAAAGATAGATAGATGACATGATAGATAGATTTCTTCTCCTCCTTTGGCATCACATCACCAAAAAGGAGAAAAGAATACAAAGTGATGAGCTCAAGGTGTGGCGTCTCTATCATCATCACCTTCCTCTTCATCGCCTTCTTCTTCATCGCATTCTACTTCACTTTCTCCCTCGACCACTGCGACTTCCTCTTCACCTTCTTCCTCACTCTCTTCAGCTCCACCCTCTTGTTCATGCTCTTGGACCAAGTGTTGAGCATAGGCAAGGGGATCCCAAGGATTGTCAAAGATAGGAGGTGGAGGAAAATCTGGATACTAGCGGAATGGAAAAAGGTTAATGTTAAGATGAGAGGTAATTTGGTCTTGCCTTGCCCCTACAAATGCAAATTGCTCACGGGTCTCGCGGCGATGCTCTCTAATCTCAGTAGCATTGTGTGTACAAACGCTAGAGACTGCTTTGAGAGCCCGTGCTATGAAGGATGAAGAAGACAACTTACGGTACTTATTTTTAGAAGCACCGTGAGAAGAATCAAGAGTGAAGGGCTCATGAGAAGAAGGATCACCTCGAGACGAAGAGGGGGCTGCAGCATGAGAAGATAATCTAGTAGATGTGCCAGTGGCCCATATGCGATAAGAATTATGCTTAATCTCACAAAGAAGGTGGCCATTGAGCAGTGAGTGGATCATGGACTTGATGTAAGAAGCATAGCTGCAACTTGGGATCTGTAACGCCCCGCATCCAAAGTTTGGTTACCACCCAGCTCCGAAGTGGAGCGGGCTTGCGCACTCATGCATAGCACCCCTCTTACTCTTTCGACCTCGCTTCGTATAAAAGGGTTAACTCGAAGGTGCTATGGTTGGAACATCGAGGGTTATAAACTGGCCTCCACCTCCCTACACAACCAAGGTGGGACTAATCCCACCTCTTCACTTCACTTCAATTATGAGCCATTAAGGCCCCAATCACGCCCTATAGCTACAACTTCAGGCTTGGACTGGGGTGTTACAGTCACCCCCTTTAAGGGCTGACGCCCTCGCCGGCCTATCATAAATAGCAGTGGATACACATGATCCCTCTCGGTGCAGAGCCGCGCGCACGTGTACCCGCAGCGAAAGTTTTCGCTCTGATACCACTGTAATGCCCTGCGTTCAAAGTCCGCTTACCGCCCAGCTCCCACGTGGAGCGGGCTTGCGCATTCATGCATAGCACCCCTCTTACGCTTTCGACCTCGCTTCGTGTAAAAGGGTTAACCCAGAGGTGCTATGGTTGGAACAATGGGGGTTATAAACTGGCCCCCACCTCCCTACACAACCAAGGTGAGACTAATCTCACCTCTTCACTTCAATTCAATTATAGGCCATTAAGGCCCAAACCACGGGCTACAGCTACAACTACAGGCTTGGGCTGGGGTGTTATCGGATCGGTGTGGTAGAAGTGATAATGATCTCCTGGAAGATGAAGTAAAAAACACTGAAACCTCCTCGAGTGGCATTTATGTCTTGCATCCAATAAAGCATGTTTCATACCATCTACATAACACTTGAGGCATCTTCGGAGCGAGGACACAAGGTAACATGGAAAAGAGAGTTGAGATACTTGAAGAAAGGTCATCCCGTGCACCTTCTCAAGACTGACAGGTTCATGCCTTTCATCATAGAGAAAGGCTATCTTCCCATCTAGAAGTACCCGCTTTGAGTGAATCTTATGCTTGCCCAAGTCCTGCTGACCAAAACCAAGATAAGCAGCAAACTGTGAGTATGAGACTTGGTAGCGGTTGCCCTCTAGTGCCCAATGGAGAATAGGCTCATCTCCATCCCTGTCAATCAAAAATGTAGTGTAGAACTAGGCTATTATCTCATCACACCAATCCTGCTTGAGCCCCATAATGTCCTTGCAACCTTTTTGCTCACAAGCATCAATAATCTGATCAAAAATAGGATTCTAGGCTTCACTCATGTAACTCCAATCAATCCACTCCATTGGAGTTGTCCTGTCCCTCTTGTCCATAATGACTGACTTGTACCAATCCATATGAAAGAGGTTGTGAAACCTGTAATCAATACAGCCAGACTGTCTCTTAACAGTATAAGGATCTGCGTACTGCTTGGAATGAAATCATGAGACCCCTTGGTGTAGTTGATAGGCTTCTTGGGATACTCAAAGCGCTCCCTATTCCCAAATACTGGATCTCTGACAATGTAATGCACTTTGCTACTTAAGGGGCGAGGAGCCAACTGATCCTGAAAGCACTGCCCTGTCCACTAGAAACTCCTTTCCCCTTGCCATGACCACCTCCAGTACTCTTCCTTGAAGGCAAAGCAGTACCAGGAGCAACATCTCGGATGAAAATACCTTGCTCCTTCCTATGTTGCTTCTTGGAACCCGCAATCTTCGGCTTGTGCTTGGGGCGATCCTTCTCATGCTCGCTCTCAATCTCCGGCTCAGTTTGAGGTTGAGCTCTCCTTTCGCGACCCATCTGTCAACAAGTGAGTAGAAGAACCACTAAGATCAATGACAAGATAGGACAGGGAGGTATGAAAGATTGCGCAAAAACACTGATGCACCGGAGTCTCCGGTAACATGCAGACAGTCCGATCACCGGTAAAGTATCGGACACTCCGGTCCACCGGACCCTCCGACAAGTTACTGGACACTCAGGTCCCTCGTGTTCTTAGCAAGAATCGATGAGATCTCTCTAACCATCCGAGACATTGCAATCAAACTTTCGGCATCACAATGATACATCAAAAGAAGACGATTCACCGAAGAAAATACCCTAGAATGGCCTACGGAAAGAGATCGGAAAATTTGGGATTTTGAATGAAATACCTCGTTTGAGCCTCGATTCGACGGGAAAAACGACGGGGAATGCGCAAGGAAGCCTCAAGGAGTCATAGAGATCAATCTCTTGCGAGGACTCGACCCTATCCGAAGATTTGAGAGAGGTGGCAATTTTGGGAGAGAGAGAGGCGCGTCGGGGGCTGTTGGAGTGAATGAGGAGATGAACGTTGAATGTGAGACCCACTGAAGTTTAAATACTTCAAGGCCACTGGACACTCCGGTAAAGTGCCGGAGTCTCCGGCTATCGGAGTGTCCGGCACAATGCCGGAGTCTCCGGTAGACCTTCTCTATTTCGGCCGCAAGAACCACCGGACAGTCTAGCAAAGTGACGAACAGTCCGATATACCTTCTCTGGACAGCAACAAGATATGAAGTGGATCTTCGAAAATTTTGGAAAGGATAGACTTATATATATATATATATTAGATGGACATATAAATACTTTGTCATATAGTGATCAGCAATAATCAACATTTAAAGCAATGATCACTTTACAACAAAGTTGGTTCTAAGACCAAGAACGATAAAATACTTTGAAAACCACTCAACATTTCCATAACATCTTTTATTTCACAAGCAAATAGAAAATAATAAACAGAGTTCATTACCTAAAGCCACATTTCTAGAATCAATGATATTAAGCTCACTCCTAAGCTCACAAAAGCGCTTATCATCTAGGGGCTTGGTGAAAATATCGACCAATTGGTCTTTGGTAGGTACCTGAAATATCTCTATATCCCCTTTAGTAAATGATCTCTCAAGAAATGGTGCCGGATGTCTATGTACTTTGTGCGGTTATGATCACAAAGATTATTAGCAATTTTGATGGCACTCTCATTGTCCCATAGGAGAGGGACTTTGTTCTCAAAGTAACCAAAGTCCTTGAGGGTTTGCCTCATCCATAGCAATTGGGCTCAACAGCTACCCGCAGCTATGTACTCGGCTTTGGCAGTGGATAGGGCAACGGAGTTTTGTTTTTTGGAGGACCATGATACAAGGGATCTTCCCAAAAATTAGCAAGTCCTTGATGTGCTCTTCCTATTCACTTTGCATCCGGCATAATCTACATCGGAATATCTAATGATATTAAAAGTGGAACCCTTTGGAAACAAAAGCCCTAGGTTTGGTGTGTAAACTAAATATCTTAAGATTCTCTTGACGGTCCTTAAATGGCACTCTTTTGGAGGAGCTTGAAATCTTGCACACATACACACACTAAGTATGATATCAGGGCTAGATACACAAAGGTAAAGTAAGGATCCAATCATGGAGCGATATACCTTTTGATCCACCGCTTTGCCACCAAAGTCAAGATCAAAATGGCCATTTGTCCCCATGGGAGTCTAGATAGGTTTAGCGTCCGTCATCTTAAACTTTTTGAGAATGTCATGGGTGTACTTGGTTTGACATATAAACGTTCTTTCCTTGAGTTCTTTCACTTGAAAAGCGAGAAAAAACGTCAACTCTCCCATCATGGACATCTCAAATCTTTTCATCATGACCTTACTAAACTCATCACAAAAAGTTTTATTAGTAGAACCAAATATTATGTCATCGACATATATTTGGCACACAAATAAATCATTGTCAACCCATTTTGTGAAGAGGGTGAAATCGGCTTTTTCAATTGTAAAACCACTTTCAATGAGAAAGTCCCTAAGGCATTCATACCATGCTCTAGGAGCTTGTTTAAGCCCGTAGAGCGCCTTATAGAGTTTATAAACATGGTTAGGATACTCATCATCTTTGAAGCCCGGTGGTTGCTCCATGTACACTTCTTCTTTGATTGACCCGTTGAGAAATGCACTTTTCACAGCCATTTGATATAGCTTGAAATCATGGTGAGTAGCATAGGCAAGTAATATACGAATTGAATCAAGCCTAGCTACAGGGGCAAAGGTTTCATCGAAATCTAAACCTTCAACTTATAAGTAACCTTTTGCCACAAGTCTTACCTTATTTCTTATCACGACTCCATGCTCATCTTGTTTGTTGCGGAACACCTATTTAGTGTCCACAATATTTTGACTTAGATGCTCCACCAAGGACCAGACTTCATTTCGCTTGAAGTTGTTTAATTCTTATTCTATGGCTATCACCCAATCCGGATCACGAAGTGCATCTTCTACCCTAAATAATTTCAAAGAGGAAACAAAAGAGTAATGTTTACAAAAGGTAGCGACTCGTGATCTAGTATTTACCCCTTTTTCAATATCACCAAATATGTTGTCAACGGGGTGATCTCTTTGAATGCTTTGATGGACTCTTGGGTGTGACACTTAAGGTCTTGGTTCATCTTGCTCTTCTTCATCTCTCCCTTAATCATTGCCCTCTTTTTTTTTTGGGCTTCATGTTGTGATGGAGGTGACGCTACATTGAAGAATAGATCATCTTGCAGATCTTGTGGATCACATAGACGCACAACACCAATTGCCATCCTTCTTAATGCATCACATTGAGCTTCTTCATCATCTAAAACATCAAGATCAACTTGCTCTACTTGAGAGCCATTAGTCTCATCAAACACCGCATCACATGTGACTTTAACTAAATCGAAGATTTTGTTAAAGACACAATAGGCACGTGAGTTTGAGTCATAACCAAGCAAGAAACCTTCGTCCGCTTTTGGAGCAAACTTAGATGATTTGTGTTTTTTGTTGAGAATATAACACTTGCTTCCAAAAACATGAAAGTAAGAGACATTAGGTTTGTTAACGGTGAGAAGCTCGTAGGGGATCTTCAAGATGCGATGAAGATAGAGCCAGTTGGTTGCATGGCATGCCGTGTTTACCGCTTCGGCCCAAAAGTGATTGGAGGTCTTGTATTTATCAAACATGGTTCTTGCCATCTCTATGAGTCTGCGATTCTTCCTTTTGACAGCTCTATTTTGTTGAGGGGAGTAGAGTGGCAAAAACTCATGCTTGATGTCTTCTTTATCAAGATACTCCTCCACTTGAGTGTTTTTGAATTCGCTT
Organism: Zoysia matrella; assembly: GCA_001602295.1. Lineage (NCBI taxonomy): Eukaryota > Viridiplantae > Streptophyta > Magnoliopsida > Poales > Poaceae > Zoysia > Zoysia matrella. Next base: position 158,699 of record BCLG01000144.1, read on the forward strand.
CCATTGTCACTTCTTATCTTCTTGACTCTTAAGCTGAATTCATTTTGAGCTCTTCTCAAGAACTTCTTGAGTTCTCTTTGAGTTTCGCTCTTATCATGCAAAAAAAACACCCAAGTAAAACGAGAATAATTATCAACAATTACAAACTATATTTGTTACCGCCAATGCTTATGTAGGCTATTGGACCAAAGAGATCCATATGAAGCAATTCCAATGGCCTTGTTGTTGTCACAATGTTCTTGGCGGGATATGGTGCTCCAACTTGTTTTTCGGCTTGACATGCTCCACAAGGCTTATCTTTCTCAAACACAACATTGATTAGTCCTACGATGTGACCACTTTTTAGCAGCTTATTAAGATTCCTCATTCCAACATGGGCTAGCCTACGATGCCACAACCAACTCATGTTAGACTTTGCAATTAAATGTGCCAAGTTGAGCCTTATCCATTGAAAAGTCAACGAGATATAGCTTTCTCTTTAACATATCTTTAAAGGCAATTGAGTCATCCCTCCTTCTAAAGACCGTCACACCCTCATTAGTAAACAAACAATTATAGCCCATCTCACAAAGTTGTGAAACGGACAATAAATTGTAGTCTAAGGAATCAACAAGCAAAACATTAGAAATAGAATGCTCGGTTGTGATAGCAATTTTACCATAACCACGCACTCTTCCTTGACCATTGTCACCAAAAGTGATACTCTCCATTGAATCCTCATTTTCTTGGTAGGAGGTGAACATCTTTTTCTCTCCGGTCATATGATTGGTGCATCCACTATCTAGCACCCAACTTAATTCACCGGAGGAGTATACCTACAAAACAAGTTAAGCCTTGTTTTTAGGTACCCATATTTGTTTGGGTCCTCTCACATTAGCCACAAGAGTCTTGGGCACCCACACACAAGCTTTTGAGTTTTTGTTGTATGGCCCAATATACTTAGCAATAATTCTACCATGCTTGTTCTTCATAAGTACATATGATGCATAAAAAGTTTGAAATAGCATGGACATATTATGAGAAGCATTAGCATGATGATTATGGGACTTTGAAAGATCATTAATGACTTTGCTCTTGGGTTGCTTCTTTTGGTAGGCTCCCTCTTTCGTGACTGGAAATTCCTGGCTATTCTTCACTTCTCTTGCATTTTGTTTTCTACCATGAACATAGCCAATGCCATCCTTCCCATGAGGGCATCTTGTGTTCAAATATGCACTTCTTGCATATTCAACCTTCTTATCGTCAAGTTTTTGCTTTTTTTGGTGAACTTGCCCTTTCAAAGATTTGAATTAATTTTTCAAGTCATGAATCAATTTGACATTAGTAACACAAGCTTCAAGATCAATATTCTTACATCTAGCACAATGTTTGGAAGCTTTAGTTGAGCTAGATGCATCTTTAGGTTTAGAGTTAGACCGAAGAGTATTAAATTGCACTTCAAGATCTTTATGGACCTTTTTCAAAGCATCATAGTCTCCTTGAAGAGCACCACTTGAACTCTCAAAACTTTCACAAGTCTCCTTGCATGAAGCAAGTTATTGATCTAACTCTTCATTTTTCTTTCTTTCTAGAGTTAGAAGATTCTCAAGCTCAAGGTTTATTTTCTTTTCAAGAATGAGCAAGTCTTCTTGACTCTCAAGAATTTTATCCCTCTCAACTATTTGATCCATAAGTATTTTGATTTTAGTGATATCACTTTTACTTAACCTTTTTAGCAAGGCCTCATCTTCACTATCACTATCTATTTCCTCATCACTATTAACATATTTATGAGGGATGTTGGATTTGGATTTTAACTTTCCCTTGTCCTCTTTTGCCATTAAGCATGTATGAGTAGTGCTTTTGGTCTTGTTGTGGTTGGTGAAGAGAGATTTGCTTGATGAAGATTATTTGATGGCAAATGTAGCAACACCTTCATCATCCAAATTGAAACTCTCTTCATTTGAGTCCCAATCCATTCCTAGATGGGCTTCACCAGTGTACTTTTTCTTTAAAAAATTCTTGTCCTTGTTGAAGTGCTTCTACTTCTTCTTGCCATCATCTTCTTCTTTCTTCTCATGTGGGCAATTAGCAATGAAGTGCCCATACTTTCCACAATTGTAGCAAACTCTTTTTCCTCTTGACTTGAGCTTATCTTTTCTCTTGTCATCACGGTAATTACGCTCCTTCCTCATGAACTTCATAAATCTCTTGACAAATAGAGCTATGTCTTCATCATCAAGATCGGAGCTTTCATCTTCGTCACTTGAGTTCTCTTCAACTATCTTCTTGCCTTTGCTCTTCTTGCTTGCCTTGAGTGCTATGTCTTGATTCTTTGAGCTTGAGGTACCCTTTGATAAGTTCTTTACATATTGAGCTTCCTTCTCCATCATCTCATGGTTGATAATCTTTCCAAACACTTCATCGAAAGTCATCTTTTTGTAGTTAGGGCTCTCACGAATTAGTGTACACAAGGTTTTGTTTCTAACCATGTAAGCCCTAATCATCTTATTGACAACCTCATGATCACTCTAATTTTTGCTTCCATAGGCTCTAATCTTGTTGATGAGAATCTTGAGCCGGTTGTACATCTCTTAAGGGGTCTCATTGTCTGTCATCACAAATCTTCCCAGTTCTCACTCAATCATCTCAATCTTGGCAATTCTTATGGTCTTGGTGCCTTCGTAAGCAACTCGAAGTGTATCTGAAATGCCCTTCGCCGAGTTCAACCCATCAACCTTGTTGAACTCTTCTTAATTGAGCAATGAGAGAAGAACCGTCACCGCTTGAGCATTTCGGTGGCGATCTTGTCTTTGTTCCGGAGTGAGTTCTTCATCGTTATCACTATACAGATAATCAACACATGTACAAACAATATCCCACATGCTCAGGTGGAGCAAAAATATGTGATACTTCATGTTGTGCCTCCACTTGGTATAGTTCACCCCATCAAATTAAAATGGTTTACCAATGGGTAACAATAAGAAATTTGTGTTAGAATTATGACAAAAATAATTGAAAGGGTTTCAGAATAGTCCTTTTTAACTCTCTTCTTTTTCTTCTTCACCTCTTTGGCCTTCCTCTTGAGGAGTGAGAAGGATTCTGCGTCATTCTCACTTGAAAAAGTGTGTTCAATTTCTTCGCTTGATTCTGTGCTCGCTTGGCAAGATTCCCTTAGACTCTTCATCGTCTTTCCAAGCGGTTAAGCTCGATTCGAAGAGTTTGGCTCTGATACCAATTGAAAGTTGCCTAGAGGGGGGTGAATAGGCAACCTAAAATAATTTTTGAAAAATCGAACTCAACGAACAATCAAACCACCGGAGTCTCCGGTAATGTGCCGGACACTCCGGTCACCGAAATGTCCAGTACTTTGCTGGATGCTCCGGTCAGGCAGAAACTTGGACAAAATTTGAATCTAAGCAAGTTTTAGCAAGTTCTACCAAATTCCACTTGAATAAAAAAACTAGAATATGATATGAGAAGTAGATCTAAGCAATTAAACAAGCTTGAAACTACTGAGCAAGTAGATCGAAGCAAATCTATGAATATGAACAACAAGACCAATATGAACTTGCAAGAATGAAAAGAGCACAAGGAGACACAAGATTTTTCACCAAAGTTCAAGTCTATGAAGGAACTCTACGTCTCGGTTGAGAGGTTCACAAAGAACTGGATCTCACTCGATCCCTTCTCTCACTCAACCAACCACAAAGGTGAGGTTGAGTTTTTCACTAGCAAATCCCGTTTGGGAAGGGTGAACAATCTTCCTGGGCGTCACCACAGGAGTTGGGAGCTCCCGGGCACGCCTAGCCGTCTAGGAGCAAAAGCTCCTAAGTAACAAACCCAAATCAAAGCTCAACGATGCCACAAATGCTCAATGAGAGTGGAAGCACTTCTCTCACAATCCCTAGCTCAAATCTTGTAAGCTTAAGCCTTGGAAGGGAGTGGGAGAGTGTTTTGGAGCTCAAGAGTGTTGTTTGCAAGTGTGAGTCGTCAGCCCCCTCCAAATGGGGCTGAGGGGGTATTTATACCCGGGCTCAAAAAGTAGCCGTTGGACTAGCCACAGACAGATCGGACATTCCGGCACTTTGCCAGACACTCTGGCCACTAGAGTCTCCGGCAACTTACCAGACACTCCGGTGAGGCCTCTCGGGTTGGCAAAGCCTGAGCCACTGAAGTCTCCGACATTGTGTCGGATACTCTAGGGAGCCCTCTCGGGTGTGGGCTGCTAGGCCACCGGAGTCTCCGGCACTTTGCCGGACACTCCGGTGAGCCTTCTCGGGTTGGGGCTGACTGCTTTACCGGAGACTCCAGCAAAGTGACGGATACCCCGGTAAAGGGTCTCAGGTTAGGAAAAGTTTCAGCATTTTTGTCACTTTTGAGACCTAAGAAATGATAAAGGCTGGTGTTCTTCCATGAGAAAAGGCTTTGTGACTTGATCCAAAGAAATTGGAGGTCTTCTTTCTCTTTTGACATTCTTTTCTACTTTTTAAATCTTTCTCGCTGTCAAAGCACTTAGCAAATGTAATTAGTTATTTGAATGGTTCGTCATCATCCACCAAAACTCACTAGGGGGCCTAGATGCACTTTAACCAGTAAAACCGGCTAGTTTTCTCTAAAAACTTTGATTTTTGAATTTGCTCGGTTTTCGTAGTTTACTGTAGCGGTTTTTCTGGTTTTCGCGAAAATCGGCCAAACCGGTGCCCGCCGATTTTCAAAGCCAAACCGATTTCCGAAACCTTGCTCTCTGGTCCTTAGCCCGTGTTTTTTCTTTTTGTTTGTCTTTTACTTCTTATATAGCTCAGTTTGAGTTTTTTGTTTTTGATTTTATTTTCACAAACACATGAATTGTTAATATTTTTGATATTATTAGGGTCGCGCTCGTGCATACATCAACTCGAAATATGGGAACAATTTATTTTTTTATTCTCATTTGTTTATTTTTATCTTTTTATTTATTATTTACTTTTAAGTATTTTCTCTTCGTTTTTTATTTTCCTTACTTTTCATTTTTATGTTTATGCTTCCTTTTTAATCCTGCTCATACATGCATCGATCAAATATTTGAAATATTCTTTTATTATCGAGACAATTGATTTTACTACTTAGAACAATTGGTTTTATGGCTGAAATAAATTATATTCACTATTAGAACAATTAAATTTTACTGTTGGAACAATTGATTTTTATGGCTGGATCAAATTAACTACTAGAACAATTGAATCTTTCTGCTTGAACAATTGATTTGTATGGCTGGAACAATTTATATTCACTACTAAAAATATTAAATCTTACTACTGGCACAATTAACTTTTATGTTGGAAGTATATTTATATCCATTACTAAAAAATTGAATTTTTGAAGTTGAATTTTAGTTATTTTCTTATA
>BCLG01000144.1:164203-182459 GCA_001602295.1 Zoysia matrella
TGTGATGTACTTAAAGATGTTATTGCCAGCTTTTTGACTAATACATTGTGAGAATAGGTTGTCACTAAATTTTAGTAGCAATCTAATATTTTTGTTATCTTTTTCTAAATATTTTCATTTTGAATCACTGAAGATATTTGTGTTTGAAGTGAAGTTCATTTCGTAATCACCAAAGAGTAGGTTTATTTTTTCTTCTATTTTTATTTAGCATATTAATAAGTTACTTTTTTAAGTTTTAAATAATATTAATATTACAGATTTCACTTTTTAGTACATTATGATGTTTTTCAAAAAACAAAATTATTGTCATTGCAACTACACATTGTAATTACTATTTTTTTATTTAAGTACTAGGCGCCGAAAAAAGTAAACGGCAACAAAGGAAAAAGTCTAACATAAGAGAATTTGGCCCAGCATTGCAGACCTTTTTCTGTAACATGGGCTCAATAAGAAAATAATTCTAAAACAGTAGGCCCAAATGCAGAAACAGAAAATAACCAAGGTGGTCGGAGGTTGTCTTATTTTCACCTTACGCGGGAAATAATCGGACCCTGTTAGTGGGTGGCAGGGCTGAGCATGTGGGTGTGCAGTCTGTGCACCCGCACAGGGCCCCCAATTTTCTTCCCTCTACATATATGGACATCAGGAGAAGTAGGAAGTTGACAGGTGCATGTTACGCAAACCCACGCTATACGAACTAAGGGCCTGTTTGGCGAAGCTTTTGCTTTTGGCCTTTGAGAAGCAAGGTTTTACAAAAGCAAATCGAGCTAGCTGGAAAAGCTGAGATTTTGAAAAAGCAAGCAGATCTGTTTGGCGTACCAGCTTTTCTCGTTGCCGCTGCCCTTCGATCCCATGGCTCCATCTCCCCACGCGTCGATCCCCACCAGCATGAGGTCCCCTGCATCAATCCCTGAGGAGGTGACATGAGCTGGCGACCCCCAGCGGCCAAAGGTGGCGCAAGCTGGGGGTTCAAAGGCTGATGGCCGAGGAGGGGCGACCCGGCGGCGCGAGCCGATGGCTGAGGAGGCGCAACCCGACGACACGAGGCAGCGGTAGACCGAGACGCGGAGGTGGCCACGATGGAGGGAGGCGGAGATGGGAGGCGAGTTGTGGGGTGGCGCCAATAGGAGGAGGAGGACGCCGGGCGGCCCCGGTGGCGAAGGGAGGACGGGGAGGAGCCAAAGAGGCGAGGTGCCGGTGGGAGGACTGAGTCACTGGTGGAGAAGCGAAGAGTTCGAAGCTTTTCGGATTGCTGTGAAGATTCTGGCACTGCACTTTCAGCGCTTCGCGCGGAGACGTGTTTAGGGGAGCTTCTCCCGCTTTTAGCGTCCCCCAAACGGGGCCTTGGCTGTCTGAAAAAGTATGCTGTGGAGGCCCTGCCGAGACGTACAGGAACGCAGCTCTGTTACTAGTAAGCAGTTACAACGCTGCGATCCAAGACGCGCAGCACCGCGTGACTGCACTGCACCCTGCTGCTACCGGCACGATCTATGGAGGACGCTGCAATCCACGTTCCAAGGAGGCAGTACGCCGACATACCGGGACGTCAGGACGTGGATGCCTATCGCCTATTCGTGTGTGGAAGTCATTGATCCTCGAGACATACTAGAAGGATGAAGGGATTCAAGTAAATACAATCAATATTAAATAGATATAATTTTTAATACTTACTGTCTGTGTTTTGACCACCGGCACAGTACGAAATACGATCGAGGGGGCGGTGTGCCTTCGTATTCGATGTGGCTTAGTCTACGGGAGACTCAATAGGGTTTTTTACATGGTTCGAGCCATCTCGAACGGTGTAATACCCTACGTCCAGAGGGTGGTTTATATCGGTGGATGAGTACAAAGGGCCGAGCTCTCTCTTCGGGAGAGGATCCGGCGTCTAAGTCGTGGGGTGCTCGATGCACGTGTTCGTGGAGATGCTCGCGCGCGTAAACCGTTGCACGCGAGAGCTCAGGGTTTCGATCTATCTCTTCTATCACTCCCCGGACCCCCCCCTTTATATAGGGCGGCTCGAGGTTACAAAATGGTGAGCCCAATGCGATTTTACTGTCTCGCTGACAAGTGGGTCCTCCATTGACATCGTCATCATTCGTCACGCCCGTGCGGGGGCGTGGCGCGTCGTGTCGCACGTCGTGTTGGGTATTGTAGTGCCAGTCCGGTACTGTAGCGTCAGCCACAGTGTCGTCGGGTCTTGTCCGTAGACTTCCGCGGCCCGTCCGGTCCCGTAGCGTTAGCCACAGTGTCGTCGCAGTGAACCCGGCCCGTCCCGTCGGAACGGTTGGTTGGCCCTTAGACTAAATGCGACGTACCTGCCGCACCTACTCCAGGGGTTGGCCATCGGGGGTCGGCCTTCGGAGGTCGGCCTCGTCGTACGTCTTAGCATCGGATGCGGCTAAGACTCGGCTTTCGCAGATCGTTGCCTCGGGGATCAGACCGCGCGTTCGTGCATCGTCGTCCGACCCCAAAACCCCTCGGGGTCTTGACCCACGTGTACGAATACGGGTCGGTAAGTACCCGGGGTACATGATCCCGACAGTAGCCCCCGAGCCTGGCGCCGTTTGCGACCTCTGTTGAGGGGGCGTTAGGCTGATCGTCTTTGAAGTTTGTTTTGATCCTACGGGAGCGCGTGAGCGCGCCCGTAGGTTGTAGCCCCCGAGCGATCCAAAGACTCGGTCGTGGGCTGAAACGTCGTGTCGACCATCACTCGTTGATGGTTGATTCTACCGGAGCTCGCGAGCGCGCTCGTAGGGCATAGCCCCCGAGCCTCCGAGCGATCCGAAGAGTTGGTCGTGGGCTGAAGCGTCGTGTCGACCATCACTCGTTGATGGTTGATCATACGGAGGCACGAGTTAGCGTGCTCTATGGGCCTAGCCCCCGAGCTCGGAGGCGATCCAAGGGGCTGACCGTGGGTTTAACCGTCACGCGTTGTTCCGACTGTAGGGGTCGAGCCAAGGTCGCTCTTATTCTTTTGTTCGGAAAGACGCTTAGGACGGGCCGGTTCGACACGGTCCCTGCCCATGATCAGCATCGCACCTAGGCCAAAGGCCGTGATCAGCGCCCGATCGTTTGGATTGGCCAAACGGTCTCGGCTGTCGATCAACCGACCGTGGGCTGCTTCGTTCGTGTGCTACCGCTTATTCGGACTCCCCGTGACGGTCACAGGGATCGAGCGGCCCTCGTGCCTCCACGTGGAGGGTGATCAGACCATCTGAGAATCGCAATCGTCGGTCGATCCGGGCGGTCGGTTCAAATTTCAACGGATAGCATCGGGGGCGCGGCGGTTCGCGCGCCCGCGTCACGTCGTCAACCAGTCGTACTCTGGCAGCCATCGCGTCAGGGTAATGTTGGCGCCCCGGTCGCGACGGACGCGACGAGACGCGGCCCGAGCCCTCTCGTCAGCGGGTCGGGTACGAATGGTTTGGGTGCGCCTCGAGGCGCGTACCCACGACCGCACAGTTACTCCCCACGATCGATCGTGGACGGCGCAGTAACTACGCGGGTGGTTTAAAAGGAGGGGTGCGGTAACTTCGCGTTTTCACCTAGCCTCCTTGCCTCATCTCCAAGCTCCTATCGCGCGCAAGAGCTCGTCACCCCCGCCTTCCGCCTTCGCAGCGTTAGGTCCGGCGATCGCCGTCGTCTTTGTTCGTGATGCCGGAGTGGGAAGCCTCGGCTGTTGACGACGCCCTGCTCACGAGGTGCAGCGTCGTGGGGATGCTACCGCCGAAGGAGTCGGCCGGCTGGCTGGGCGGCCACGGCCACATCGTGCCCGCGCCGCCGTCGGGGAAGATCGTCAGCTTCCTGGCCTACCACGAGCGTGGGCTAGGACTGCCGATTTTCAGCTTCTTTTGGGGCATCCTCAACCAATACGGCTTCTTCCGGATCATGTACCCCGGGTACTTACCGACCCGTACTCGTACAAGTGGGCTAAGACCCCTAGGGATTTTGGGGTCGGACATCTGCGAAAGTCGAGTCTTGGCCGCATCCGACGCTAAGACGTACGACGAGGCCGACCTCCGAAGGCCGACCCCGATGGCCAACCCCTGGAGTAGGTGCGGCAGCTACGTCGCATTTACTCTAGGGGCCAACCAACCGTTCCGACGAGAGGGTCGGGTTCACCGCGACGACACTGTGGCTGACGCTACAGTACTGGACGGGCCGCGGAAGTCTACAGACAAGACCCGATGACACTGTGGCTGACGCTACAGTACCGGACTGGCACTACAGTACCCGGCGTGACGTAAGACGCGACGCGCCACGCCCCCGCACGGGCGTGACGAATGATGACGACGTCAATGGAGGACCCACCTATCAGCGAGACAGTAAAACCGCGTAGAGCTCACCATTTTGTAACCCCGGGCCGCCCTATATAAAGGGGGGTCAGGGGAGCGATAGAAGAGATCGATCGAAACCCTGAGCTCTCGCGTGCCACCGTTTACGAGCGCGAGCACCCCCACGAACACGTGCATCGAGCACCCCACGACTTAGACGCCGGATCCTCTCCCGAAGAGAGAGTTCGGCCCTTTGTACTCATCCACCGATATAAACCACCCCCTGAACGTAGGGTATTACACCATTCGAGGTGACCCGAACCAGGTAAAAAACCTCATTGAGTCTCCCGTAGATTAAGCCACATCGAATACGAAGGCACACCACCCCCTCGATCGTATTTCGTGCTATGCCGGTGGTCAGAACGCCGACATAACTCTTGCTAGATCCACTACCTTTATTAGTCAATTAACACAGAAGTTTATATTTTAAAATTTCAAATGCTGCTAAAATCCAGATTTTAGAATTCAATCAAAATTTAAAATTCTAATCAAATTTCATCCACATTTGAAAATCCTAATCAAAATTCAAATGATCTTGATAAAATTTCATCTAAGTATGTTCATATAATGCTTCATATTGAAAATGATGATAGAAACACAATTCTATTTGTAAACAGTGGTAATCATAAAGGGCAATTTTTCTTTTCGCATCAAAGTTAACACCATTAGGGATGCTAGGGGTGCTAAACAGACATGTGGTACAAATGTGGTTGGGTTGAAAAAATCATGATTGAATCACAAAATCTAAAAGTAAGATGGCTACATCACAATTAAGCTTAAAATTCATGGGTGAAACGCAATTGGCCTTAATATAAATTATGGATTATCGTACTTGTATTATAATTTCAAGATTTTTTAGATGATATAGCATTCTTGAAAATAACGCAATAAAACCTCTCACTCCTCCAGTTTTATAATATTGTCACCGTTGACTTCTAACATCAGCTTTGATCATTTATATTATTAAAAATATAAAATTATTAGTTGTATTTTAAATACCACTAACAATAAAGCAACTTATAATAAAATATATTAAATTTACTAATGATGATATCTCTTCATTGGATACACACAATATTTCTTTACTTACAATAGATGGTCCAATCACAAGAGCTCGTGCACGATAATTGAACTAAAGATGAGCTCGTTTCTAAACACATATTTTCTTTTCTTTGAGAATAAATTGCTATCTAATAACTTTATCAGGATTAGAAATATTGGAGTGGATCAATGGAAGCATGAAGAAGGATTTGGAGATGCTCAAGATTAGCAAGGTACGTTCAATTTCGGAGGAGATTCAATCCAACCTAAAGTCGAGTTGTCGTCGGGTTTCAAGTGCAGTCCGTACTAAAACGAACGCGCAGACCGCATCCAGGATTCATTTTGGAAGTTCTGAATATAGATGGAAAGCTAAGAAGGTAACGTTTTCAATGGCACCGGTTTCATCTTCAAATTTGACCTAAATCTTCGGGAATCGCTAAAACAAGATGATGTTGAAAAACTGCCTTGGAGGGCTTGCCTTAAAGACACCCTAACCTCTATATAAACTGTAGCCACCATCATTAGGTATAGATTTTGCTTAGTTTAATTTGTTATTAAACAGTTTCACCGCTAGATAGTTTGTGTGATCACAACTTTGTGTGTTTAATTTAGATTTCGTATCTGTGTTGTGTTCTTTCTTGCGTTCCTCAATTTGCAGGCTGGAATTAGCCTTCTAATTAATGAGGTCAATCGTGTGTTGCACGGTTGATAACTAGAGGAAAAGTGGTGCTACGATTGCGGTTCGAATCGTGTTGATTTGAGGCCGGATCAATTGTGTGTCACATCTTCACCAAATTGAGAGTTACCACGACCTGACAGAAGCTCAAGAACCACGCACACATCATTTATCATATACTACCTCCACCCTTAAATTCTTGAGTTAATGGGAACCATGTCCTTACAATTTTGCTATTTTAGAAATATGCCCTCCAACTTCTTGTAACAGTCTAGGTCCAAATACGGCTCATGCCCTACACACACGCTGCGTGGGCCACACCTACACAGCAACCCACTTACGCTTTCGTCCTCGCTTCGCGTAAAAAAGTTAACTCGGAGCTACTATGCTTTAGATACTTGACTATTTAAGTTGGTCTATCTCTATTTAAACTAGCAGGTGGGACTAATCTCATGTTTTTCCTCCACCACAAGCCTTGAGAGTTGGGCCTCTTCTCATAACCCTCACAGACTCTCACCCTCAAAGGACTCGACGTCCTTGTCAAAGCAACTCACTCATATTAGGATCAGAGAATTAGGATCGATCCTCCCTGGCCACATCGTACGTCAGTGCCAGCTTACGTGTCACGACGTGACCTCGCAGGGCCCACACACCATGCATATCGTATCTGCGCCACCTGACCGTACGCTACCGTGACATAGCGAAGATCGACTCTGATACCATTTTGTAACAGTTCAGATCCAAATACGGCTCATGCCCTACGCACACGCTGCGTGGGCCACACGTACACAACAACCTGCTTATGCTTTCATCCTCGCTTCACGTAAAAAGGTTAACCTAGAGTTACTATGCTTTAGATCTTTGGCTATTTAAATTGACAAAGTGGGACTAATCTCATAATTTCCTCCACCACAAGTCATGAGAGTTGGGTCTCTTCCCATAGGCCTCACACTTCTAGTAATTTGCCTGACGCCATTATTATTCTATATAAATTGAAAATATGCTCATATGTACGTATTTTAATGTTACAGCTCACCTGCAGTCATATTTTCATATGCAAATTAGAAATATGTCCATATGTATGTACTGCAGATGAGCATGTGACATGCAATACATATATATATATGGGCATATTTCTAATTTCAGGAGAATAATAATGGCATTAGAAGTTGGAGGGTTCTGAAACAGCAAAATTCTAAGGGCATGATTTCAATTAACCTTAAATTCATAACACTTTTGACTTTTAGACACTATTTTTTACATTCGTCTTATTCAAATTTCTTTTACAAATTTAACAACAAATTAGTCATATTTAGAGCATTTTTTATGATAAAACTAATCACAATAAAATAAATGATATTTTTAAAATTTTTTGAATAAGACAGAGAGTCAAATATAATATCTAAAACTCAAAAGTATCAAAAATTTAGGAACAAAGATAGTACCTCTCCGTCTCCTTTTACTTTTTACTTTTCATTCTAAGTGTATACACAAGGATTAAAGATGATAAAAAAAGATAAAATGTGCTAAAATCGAGAAGCAGAGAGATAGAAACAAGGATGACAGGTAAATAGGAAAGCTTTTAAACTCTAAAATAATACTCCTTCCGTTATTTAATTGTTGCCTCCGTTGACTTTTAATCTCAACTTTAACCATTCGCTTTATTAAAAAAATAAATTTAAATATATAAAATTATAAGGTGTGATTAAAATATCTTTAATAATAAACTAAATTATAATAAAATATATGATATTTATCTGAATAAGATGAATAGTCAAAGTTAAAATTAGAAATTAATGACAACAATAATTAAAGAACGAAGAGATTAAGTAATTAGGAATGTAAGGAATATTAAACTTGAAAACCGGAGGGAGCACAGGGAGCCGGCCCTCTGCTGCGAGGCCATGCCGGGAGCGGGGAGCCGGCCCCTACACCTGTGGCCGGCTGCGCTGCCCCATGGACAGGCTGGGCTGCGTCGAGGGTTGGCCGCCCGCCGCATCCGTGGCAAGGTGAGGCCACGCCATATCTGTCTCGCTGCATTGACGGGTTGAGATTGGGTCTACTGGGACAGGTGGATTCAATCCAGTCAGGCTCTCGATGGGTGGTTTACCGATCTGCTGCATAAATTTTTTTTCTCGATGATATCGTAGCCGGTAGAAGCAGGGTTTAAAATAATAAGCCGTTCGGTTTTCGCGGTTTTCGACTTTACCACTGTGGTTCAGTTTGAGCAGTTGATCAGTTTTTGTTTTAAAAATTTTAAAAATTTTAAAATTTGAAAAAATTTGAAAATTCGAAAACTGGTCAAACCGAATGGTTTACCGCTCAAACTGGTGAAAAACCGCTCAAATCGATTTCATTTCAAATTCAAAAACGGTATACTGTAAAAACTGGTCGGTAAACCGTAAAAACTGACCAGTTTTCTCTCAAAAATTTGATTTTTGAATTTGTCCGGTTTTTTCTGTTTACTGTAGTGATTTTTTCGGTTTTCGTGAAACTGCCAAACTGGTGAACCGCAGTTTTCTAAGCCAAAATGGTAAGTTGAACCCTGGGTAGAAGTTGATTACTCTATACGTCCTAAAATAAGTGATATTTTAATTTTTTGAAATTAATATTACATTATTCATCTTATTAAAAAATTTACAAAAATGCAAAAATAAATAAATCAAGTTTTAATTACTTCTAATAATGAATCATTTCATAATAAAATAAATAATATTTTTATATTTTTTAATAAGAAGTCCGTATGTCCGTGCTACACCACGAGCAAAGTAACGTGATACAATCCACATTCAATAAAAAAGACAACATGACATATTCTTCTTACGATAAATAAATAGAACGTGACATAAGTTAGATACAAGACTAAATGAATCATTAAATCGTACACTTCATCAAAGAATTTGGTTTTCCGTGATATGAGAAAGGTAATATTGAATATTTTTTTCAGAACCCTTCTTACCTAATTCAAAACAATTGAATTAAGAATTCTCTCCGGAGTATTATGCTATCCTGTATACACATCGCATAATAATAATATAAGCAATGAATGCATGATTAATTTTATACATTATATTTAATAATATAGATTAGTACTTTAGTATGAACTCATAGTTCATCTCCTCCACTTCAGTCCTCCATCACAGATAGTACTTAATGTCTTACTGATTGACTGCTAAAACATAATAGTCCCATAAAATATACATATTTACTACATATAAAATTTACAATAATTATAATCATTTTAGTCAGGTTCCAATGTCCTTGCTATATAGTCAGGGCTTACCTGTATCCAGAGGCGCATTTGCCAATAGAGCAAGGTAGAAGGCCGCCCAATATAAGAATAGTCTTTGAAACTGTGCTTTTAGTATAATTAACATCAACAGGAAAAGAAATTAGAATCATAACTGAGGTAATGCTGAAGAAAAGATGAGAATAGATGTGCATCGATTGATGAACGGGAAGTTACCATCGAGAAAAGTGGGAGGGCAGGACAGGGCAGCTAATGCGTCGAACCGTACATGAAGCGCGGTTCGGGCGGGGCGTCGAACAGGAGACTTGGCAGTGATGGCTGGGGCAACGCATCGAACAGGTGATGGGGCGGCGGCGGCCGGGGTGGGGCAGTGAACCGAAGACGGGGCTGTCGGGGCAACGAACTGGAGACAGGACAGCGACGGCCGGGCGGGGCATCGAACCGGAGCCTGGGAAGCGGCGGCTGGGGCACGGCATCAAACTGGTGACTTGGCGGCGGCAGCCGAGAGGCAGCGCATCGAATTGAAGCTGAGGTGGGGCATCAAACCTGAGACAGGGCGACCACAGCCGTGGCGGGGTGATGAACCAGAGACGAGGTGGCGGTGGTCGGGGCAAGGCGTTGAACCGGAGACCCAGCGGCGACGGCTGGGGCAGGACGTCGAACCGAGGACTTGGCGACGGCAACCGAGAGGCGGGGCGTCGAACTGGAGACAGGACAACGGCGACCAGGGCGGGGCGTCCAACAAGAGATGGGGCGGTGGTGGCCGGGGCAGGGCATCGAACTAGAGGAAGGGCGGCGAACTGGAGACGAGCGCGGCAAAGTGGAGACACGGCAGCGACAATTGAAGCGGGGCGTCGAATTGCAGATAGGGCGGCAGCGACAGGGAGGCGGGGCAGCGGTGGCGCGGAGGCGGTGGCAGGGGCAGGACAGTGGTGGCCGGGGTGGGGCGACTGCCGGGAGAATAAGGCAAAGGGAGAGGAAGAGGAGTCACGAAAGAGGCAAAAGGAAGGCTAGTAAGGGACAGAAGTTGAAGATAGAGTGTGACGCCAAAATAAAAAATAAAAACTTCGCATAAAAAAGTGAGATAAACGACGTCTACGAACGTCTGTATTAGACTAGTCTGTGTGTCAGTGCTACGCTACAGGCAGAGCAACGTGATGCGATCCACATTCGATATGAAAGACAACGTGACATATTCTTCTTACTTAACAAATAAGTTCGATACTATATAGGTAAGATAAAATAAATCATTAAATCGTAAACTTCATCAAATAATTTGGTTTTCCATGATACGAGAAAGGTAATTTTGGATATTTTTTTGGCATAACCCTTGCCTCATTCAAATTAGATGCTAATAATTGAAACAAGAATTATCTCTGTAGTGTTATACCATTATGTACACAAGCAGTATAATACTAATGTAAGTAATAAATGCATGATTAATTTTATAGATTAGTAACTTCGGATGAACTCGAAATTCTTCTCCTTCACTCCAGTACCTCACAAGGTAAAAGTCAAGACCAAACTAAAAAAAGGTCGAAAATTTGTGACAAACTACACAAGGCTGCAATTCATGGGTTTTATTTTAGCCAAGTTTCGAAGGCTTTGCCACATAATCAAGGTTTACCTGTACCCAGAGACGAATCTACCAATAGAGTAAGGTAGAAGGCTGCCCTAATATAAGAATAGTCTTTAGAACTATGTTTTTAGTGTAATTAACATCAATAGAAAAAAAAAGAATCTAACTGAGGTAATGCTGAAGAAAAAACGAGGACAAATGTGGATTGATCGACGAACAGAAAGTTACCGTCGAGAAAAGGGGAGAGCAAGATGGCTAGTGTGTCGAACCGGTGACGGAGCTGCGGTGTACAGGGCGGGGGCGTCGAACCGAAAACTTGGTGGCGGCAGCGGGGTGTCAAATTGGTGATAGGGCGGCGGCGGGCGGCGTGAGGTGTCGAACTGGAGTCTGGGTGGCGGCGGCTTGGGTGGGGCGTTGAACTGGAGACGGGGCGGGGCGTCGAATCGAAGACAGGGATGTGGCGGCTGAGAGGCGGCACGGCGAATCGGTGACTTGGTAGCGGCAGCCAGGGCAGAGTGTTGAACTGGAGACGGAGCAGCGGCTGTCGGGGGAGGTGTCGAACCGGAGGTGGGGCAGCGGCAGTGATCGAGAGGCGGGAAGACGAACCGATGATTAGGCGGCGACGACAAAGGTGTACAGTGAACTGCAGACAGAGCAATGGAGGCCGGGAGGTGGTGGTCAGGGCCAAGGCGACGACCGAAAGGAAAGGGCGAAGAAAAAGGCCAATAGGAAACTGGAGTCTAAATATAGATTGTGACACCAAAATAAAAAATAAAATATGACATCAAAATAAAAGATATAATTGACAGCACCAAAACAGATTAAATAATTAAAAATAAATGTTTCAAAATAAAAAAGACACTAATTTTGAACGGAGGCCCTGCTGTTTCCAGCGACCGGGGACGTGGTCCGTCCTTCTCCCCTTTTAAACGGTCAATATATTTTTGAGATCTCATATACATTTTCCTCTCGCTATTCCATTCACGTGCGGCTCTTCTTCTTCTGTCCCCCTCTCCCGGAATCCGCTCTCTCCAGTCCCCGATCCATAAGCATAAACCCTAGAATCCCTTTGTACCAGGAATATCTTGACCCCTAAGAGACCGGGGGGAAGCTTGGAAGGACGAGCTTGATCGAAATCGTTGCAGGTATGAAGGTTTTCTTCTTCTTTTCTCGATTCCCTGTACTAGGGTGTCGCGTTCTTTAGCATGCAGTTCCTTGGGGTTAGAATGAATGGAAGTGCCTTTCGTTTTTCCTGGTTAATTTTTACTCCTCGTTATTCGTCGATTACGAGGTCGTGTGGTTCCCAATATCTTGAAAATTTTCTACGTTTCACAATGAATTTATTTGATATTGCACGATAAATGTTCCTTTTAATTTTTAAAGCTATACCTTTTTTGAAAAGGAATTTTTTAAAGCTATACCAGTTCTATTTGTTTTTGTGTTGGGGGAGTTGCCTTAGGGGCCAAATGGATAGTGGACTACTGTGTCTTTTTGTTTTTAAGTGGACTGAATACTGGAATAGTAATCATCAGTGCGATGTATTTACTTCAGGTGCATTATACTTGAATAGTTGAGATTGTAGGAGAGAATTTGGCTGTAGAGAATCTGAAATCTTGCAAAACAAATGCTATATCGTGCTAGAAGTACTTCAAATTTAATCTGGCACCATCTATTTGTTTGATTATAATGGCATTGCATTTTACTGCCATGTTCTTGATAGAGAATTAAATGAACTCGTGAACTATTTGTGCTGGAAAGAAAATTGCGGTCTGAATTCATGCTTTGCTTCACAGGCTAAAGAAGATTTGAAGTATGGGTTGTTCTGAAGAAGTTACTCTGGAGGGCTATGAAACCAATCAACACAATGTGGAGCGCTCAATATGTTTACATGCATTTTCTGATTTGTCGCATGTTCCTGCAGCCACTTTTATTTGCCTGTTGAAGGACTGCTATGCGTACGGTATGCCAAAGAAAAAAAATGCATATTCTGAGATTACCACATTCCACTGTGTGATAATTGAACTTAAAGCCAGTTCTGTTTTGTTAAGTTAAATGAACTACTTAGATTTTCAAACATTTATACATATGTTCAAATGATTTTTTATTGTTCTGTCACCCCTATATTTTAAATAATTCAGTGGCTATTTAATCCTTGATCTTGTTACTAATGTTCTTTTTCTTTTATCAATGCTAGGGATTACTGATCCAATAAATTGAGGTTCTGACCATTTTTGTTCTTTCAGGTACCAACAAAGCATCCTCAAAATTCCGGATTGTTAACCAACTGGTAAAACTGGCATTGCATAATGCTCCTCAGCCAGGCCCATTTACATATGTTGTTCAATGCATGTACATTTTACCTTTGGTGGACAAAACTTATGCTGAAGGGTTGAGCCATATGCTGACATCTTCGTTAAAGCATTTTAAATCTGTGAAATCTGCACAGAAGAATTTCCTTGAGGCAAAGCTTCTTGCTGCACGACTTGTCCTCAACATCCTCACTTCTGTTGTACCCCATGAAAACCGCATACTAGTTAAGATTCTTGAGACATTTGATGTTGAATTGAGAGACATTGCTCATGCTTTGTATGGTTCAGAGGTGGATGATGATGATCTGGTGAAAGCAAGAGAATATCTCAAACAATATGTAAAATGCTTTATGGAATCAGAATCATATGTGGTTGCTGTGGCTATGATAACACGTTTTTCTATACAGTGTTGTGATGAGTCCTTTCTCATAAAATTGATCGAAAGTAATCAATTCGAGGTAGCAGAAGAGTGTGCAGCTTTCATGGGGAAGGAAATGTTATGTTTTGTCATCGAAAAGTATCATAATATGAAAATGCTGAAGAGGGCAAACAAATTGGTCAAGGAACGTGACCTTACAGAAAAGTACCCTGATGTTAACTTTTTGTACAAAGAGAGGTGGCTATCCTATTGCTTAATTTAAACCCTTAGTGATATGTTGTTACCATTCTTCTATAACTGTTAAAACCTTTTCATCTGTAGTTTAGTGAAGAAGCTGGCAGAAAAAGGCTGCTGGGATATTGCAGAACTCCGAGCCAAGAAGGAAACAAAACTCATCGAGTACCTGGTAATATGCATCTGCATCTGCACAATCAATTAATTTTTCTAGATGTACGACACAAAACACATTTCCTTCAAGTAACAACAGATTCATCTCGTAAGGCATGTGAATCTGTATGGCCTTGCTTATTTTATTCATATGAAGGTTCTAAGAGAAATAAAGGTCACAGAAGACAAAAAGTTTTTGTCAAGGGCGTCTGTGCCCAAGACTGCAGGCCTTTGGCTGCGTAGCTCGTAGGTAGGATTGATAAATGGCCGAGGTTTTACCTCTTTGCGCCCTATGATGAAGGGGATGAGATTTAGAAGAATTGAGGTAGACTAGAGAATTGATATTTCTTATTGCTTTCCTTTCTTGATGCCGAGTACATCCTTTTATAGGCTCTAGGCCTCTCCTATCCCAAATTAACCCTAACTAATTGATCTTATCCTAAAATAATCTAACTTGGTCGCTAAGCAAGGGCAATCAGCGACAGTGCACGGCTGCTACAGTACCATGCCTAACTAACTACTAATATTAAGAAACAAACTTGAACTAACTCTTAACCACTAACAACTCTAATTTTTAGAAGCCGGTGCCCTGGCCTGTTGGCCGGCGACTGCCACATGACATCTCCCCCTCCCATGACGAGCAGCTCGTCCTCGAGCTGCATTCTTCTTCTTCATCTCTTAATTCCAGCAGAAAGAGGTGTTGGCAGACCTTGTTGTGGCCGTGCCCGAATTTTTCATTGCAGTTATAGCACAGACCCAGACGCCTGCGTTCTTCCATCTCGGTTGTGGAGAGCCGTTTCACCTGTCAGCCTTCCTCTGTCACCGCGGGTGAGGGTGGGACCGTACTGCATGGGGGCGGCGTTGGAGCTGCCCTCGGTACTGGGGCTGGTAGTAGCCCTTTGTTGAGGTCCAGTGTTGGTGGGGTTCCCACTGCAGCTGCACACTGATCCCAAAGTTCCAATTTTCGGGCTAGGCTCATGGCAACGGCGAGAGACTGTGGGTTGTGGATCTCGATGTCAAGGCTGAGAGGCGGCTGCAGCCTAGCTGTGAATATCTGGACCCTTTGCGTCTCTATTAGAATGCCCGCTCGTGGAACCAGTGCTTCAAAGCGGTCCTGATAGTCGACAATGGAGCCCGTGCGCTTGCAAGCCATGAGCTCGCCGAGGGGGTTGGTGCGCAGGGGTGGCCCGAAACAAAGATTCAGCAGCTCAGTGAATCGGCGCCATGAGGGAGTGCCCTCATCTTGTTAGACTTGGATGAACCACATCTGAGCGCCCTCTTCCAGGTTGTAAGAGGCTATCCAAACCTTCTGCTCCTCCGCGATCAGTTGTTGAAGGAAAAAGGATTCACAGCGGTTGATGAACGCGAGGGGATCGGACTTGCCATCGAACGTGGGGAAATTCATCTTCTAGAGACGGGGCGGCCTGTCTTTGTGGTGTTCCCTGGTCCTCGTAGATCTGTTGCCGGACGACGCGGAGTCGGTACGACGCTCCTTGAGTTCTTCGATCGATTCCTTCAAGATCTTGACAGACTCGGCCAAAGACTTGACCATGGCCTCTAGATCTGTAGGTGGAAAGCTAGACATGGCGGTTGATGACGGTGTGGTTGGCGGTGGTGGTGCCACTGGTTCGGTAGACAGCAGTGGTGGTGCCACTGGTGCTAGTGGCTGTGTGGATCGTCTAGATCGTGATACCAGGTTGTCAAGGGCATCTGTGTCCAAGACTGCAGGTCTTTGGCTGCGTAGCTGCGTAGGTAGGATTGATAACTGATCGAGGTTTTACCCCTCTGCGCCTTATGATGAAGGGGATGGGATTTAGAAGAATTGAGATAGACTAGAGAATTGATATTTCTTATTGCTTACCTTTCTTGATGTCGAGTACATCCTTTTATAGGCTCTAAGCCTCTCCTATCCTAAACTAACCCTAACTAATTGATCTTATCCTAAAATAACCTAACTTGGCCACTAAGCAAGGGCGATCAGCTACAGTGCGCGGTTGCTACAGTACCATGCTTAACTAATTGCTAGTATTAAAGAACAAACTTGAACTAACTCTGAACCACTAACAACTCTAATTTCTAGAAGCCAGCGCCCTGGCCTGCTTCCTATCCTAGATCGGCGCCCTGGCCTGTTGGCCGGCGGTTGCCACATGACAGTTTTAAGTCCTGATTCTTGTATGTGGATTGCCATTTTGGGTTTCATCTATGTGCATGAGCCTTGCTTTCTAAATAGAATCATTATCAGAACCCCTCCTTTATGCGGGCATGGGGACGGCTATGCGATCAATAAAGGATGACTTATGCATCCGGCTTGTATATAGCCTTTAGGAATCTGATCCTTGTCAATTGCAGAATGACTATTTTAATCACATACAGTTGCATGTAGAAATCTGATCCTATCTCTTGTTGAATGTCTACGTTACGCCTTACAATGTCTTCTGGTGTAGGTGTATTTGGCCATGGAGGCTGGTTATATGGAGAAGGTTGACGAGCTTTGCCAGCGATACTCTCTTGACGGTTATGTGGATTTGTTGGGTAAGCTAACGTCCATTGTGCTACTGATCTGACATGAAGTTATAGAGCTATATTATATTTATTTACTAGTCATTTATTTTTACTAGAAAAATTTTTCTTCTTCGATTTGCTACAGTAACACCTTACATGAAGATTCATTCTTTTTGTGATCACATGGCTAGCTATCATTCTATCAAGATATAAGAAGAGCTGAATTGTTTCATAGTAGTTACATATCACTATCGAGGTGCTGTACGGGTTGAGAAATTTTGATCACATGGCTAGTTACATATCGCTATCAAGATATGAGAAATTTAATACTTTCCAGATGGAGAGATCCACCACAAAATTCCCCACTGGCGTGGTGCAAATGTGGTTTATCTCATCATCAATTTGAAAATTGGCATTGTCTGAGGATTTTAGTGGTTGACGGTCATTTTCATTTGACAATATTGTCTTTATCTCTCACACACTCTGCTTAAGATCAATACAATGACCTCTGAAAAATCAAATGAAAAGCATTTGACAAATATTTTAGTAGAGTTATTAATAATTTTATGTATCTCTACTCAGGTTGCAAATGATTTCTTCAGTAATTTATTCCACATATGTTCCTTATTTCAAATAGTGAAACATGTAGCATATGCATAGGAGAACTCCTTTGTGCTTGGATTTACTGCTAAAAGCCACTCAACTTACATTTCTTTCTGACATTTACCAGAATGACCAAGTTAAATGAATTTCTGATTGAGTTTCAAAATTTGGGCTGCCTAATGAAATCCAGCTGCAGAAAAAGTTACACAAAGTTGGTTATGGTATTTATCTGGCTTATTAACGTTTGCTTGAATCAAGAACTGATATTGTTGCATTGCCTAGTGAGGTTGATTCGAAGATGACTTAGCAACAGAAACCTGGCATACACACTGGCCATTGGATTAACATTAACTAGTTTTAGTATCTGTATAAGGCACTAAAAAATAAATATTTAGAAATTTTACTGCTACTAATAAACGAGGAAAAATCACCAATCCTGGAAGAGTAGAGTAAATGTAAACTGATTTAACAGGCAAAAGGTTACTATGTATGTTACTCAAGTCAAAGGAGGTCAATGAATGTTATTTCTCTTATTTGATTTTGGAAATTCAATCTGATAAATCCCATCTTGACTTGGCTCATGAACCGTTATGGATTGACTTGGGCGGTGGAATGGATGGAGAGATTGCCGGCTGCAGGCCTAAGCCCGTGGCACATCAATGAATATATAGCCAGTTGACAACTGACAACCTAACAAACAAGCCATCCTATATCTTATCCTAACAAAACAATCTGATAAACTCAATTGATCTTATCGATCCAGTAATTCAGTTTATTTAATATATGAAACCTAATTTATTTGGTGCAGTTTTCCTGACGTTTGGTGCTGTGACCTATTTATGTGTCCTGATTTGAGCACTACATTTAGAAATTTAGGTGCCTTGCTCTTACTGACTTCTTTTGAATTTACACTTCTATTTATGATGTATATTAATTATGCATGCTGCAGTTCGAGAGGAGATATTTTGTGGATTTGATTACTTAGATCTAAAGAAACTGGGTTTAGAAGAAATCATTTGGGTTGATGAGATTGATGGATTGCTTAATGCGACAAATTATATTGAAGGTTGTAAAATTATTGGGTTGGACTGCGAGTGGAAACCTAATTTTGAAAAGAATAGCAAACCAAGTAAGGTAAGTAAAATATTAGTTGGTGTAACTTCCCATCTTTGCTTCCTTTTGTGTTATAATTATAA
>BCLG01000144.1:182607-202325 GCA_001602295.1 Zoysia matrella
GGTGGTTGTTTACTTCATTTCAATTTTTTGTGTTGTAGGTGATAACTTGCTTTGGCTTCTAATTATGATGCTTTACTCTTCTGAATATGTCAAGCATATCAGGCCCATATAGCCCACAAGGGGCTCTATATATTTTGATCATCACATCAGGACTTATAATCTGTCTTTGGTACGTAACATGGTATCACAGCCATGGGTTAGGGTTAGGGTTAGTGTTAATG
The DNA here is from genome assembly GCA_001602295.1 of Zoysia matrella. Lineage (NCBI taxonomy): Eukaryota > Viridiplantae > Streptophyta > Magnoliopsida > Poales > Poaceae > Zoysia > Zoysia matrella. The sequence goes on from BCLG01000144.1 coordinate 182,829, forward strand.
AAAATTTTTAACTTAATAATCCACTAATCTGTCTCTGGTACGTAACAGAATACACTACCATATCATTAGGTTTTCATCATATTTTTAGGTCCCTGCCAAGAAGTTCCTTATTTTTTTGATAACTGCAAGGTTCTGTTGCCTGATGCCAGGTTTATTGTCAGGTCTCAATCATACAAATTGCATCAGATGAGAAAGCTTTCATCTTTGATCTGATTAAGCTCTATGATGATGATCCAAAAGCATTGGACAGCTGTTTCAGGCGAATTATGTGTTCTTCGGATATACTAAAGCTGGGTATATTATAACTCCTCAGTTAAAGCATTATCTTTTCCTTATCATGAATTTTCTTTAACAAGGAGCTATCTACCTTTTGTCCATTGCAAACAGGCTATGATGTTCAATGCGATCTGCATCAACTGTCACAATCGTATGGAGAATTGGAATGTTTTCAGTCCTATGAGATGATCCTTGATATCCGGAAGTTGTTCAAAGGGGCTACAGGTGGCCTCTCAGGATTGTCAAAGGTATACAGTCAACGTGCTGAACTTTCATCCTCCTACTTTTGATATTTTTTACCGTAGTAGAGTTTGTGACGCCTCTCTATGAATTTCAAATTCTGTCAGAAAATGTTAGGATCTGGTCTCAACAAGGCACGGCGGAATAGTAACTGGGAGTTGCGTCCACTAAGCCAGAATCAGGTCTGTTTCCATTATCATCCTTATTAAACTTGTTTCTGCAAACAGTTCGGGAGAATTGTTATGAGCGTTAAAACCCTATTCCTTGGCACTACTCATTAATTTCTGACAATTTTGACATTGTTAGGTTTATGTTAGCGGCATTAATGCACATTCACATAATTTTCCTTCAGATGTCTTAGCGAAGTATATTTTTAGGTTCTCTTCCTTGGTTTCACATAAGTGTAATGGTTTTGCTGGTGGGAAAAAAGATAAACTTGTCTTATACTACCTTTTTTTTTTTTGACAAACCAAACTACTAATCCTGTGTTGCTTCTTAAGACAATGCCATTTAGTTTGTCCTACATTGGTTGAGCTTTTTTTATTAATCCTGGGTTGCCTTTTATTTTTTGTTGTGGTGCAACTGTAAAGCCGTTGCCTTGTGACCATGAGGTCATAAGCCCTAGAAACAACCTCTTGCAAAATTGCAAGGAAAGACTGCATACAGAAGACCCATAGTGGTCGGATCCTTCCTTGGACCCTGCACAAGAGTAGGCTTGCTAATGGTTTGAAACCCACCCAGCGCCCAGCCCAACCCAAATAATACTCCTATGCCTCCAATCGAACCTAACTCAAAAATTCACTTCATCCACCCAAACCAACCCACCCCACCCCACCAGTACACAAGTCCCCAAAACAGCCCACAACCCACAATTACCCATGGGCTTGCCATGGATTGAGCGGTGAGGTAGCTGTTGTCTTTGCTACTACCTACGTACATTACGCCCTTTTGATATGCCTGTACATAGATTTAGGGCCATCAGGCTGCCGGTTGTGCCGTTGCGGCTGTTGGCTGTGGCTGCAGCACACAACACGAAAATCACTGTGTGCAGCTGCAGCTGCAGCAACAGCCCCAGCGGCCGAACACACCCTTATTCATATGCTTGTCTGTGCACATGATAAAAAAATGCTTGTCTGCACTGCTGCTTGAGGATTACTGCAGGCGTGATAAAAAAATGCTTGCCTGCCCAACAAGCTATATGGTGTTCTATTACATTGCCTCTGCAAGAGGCATTAAAATTTAAACAAGGTAAACCATGTGTGGTAATGCAAACTGCAGGTATTATGTGAGGGGTCTTGTTCTATTTTTGTAAGTTTCATTGCTGAAAGTAAAGTCTATCATTTTGATTTGTAGAAAGAGTATGCTGCTCTGGATGCTGTGGTTCTCGTGCATATATTCTATAAACACATTGGAAGGCAACCTCAGTTTGGTATCTCTGAGAGATGCAAAGCGGGATGGAAGTCTCACATTGTAAGCTGTCAAGTCTAAATACCTTGTATAAATAACACCACTGCTTTGTTTGATACTACTGGGCATCAAGTGATCCAGTTAACTCTGGTGCAGGTTTCCAGAGTGAACAGTCCGCGAAGGCCATTGCGTCTCTAGGTGAGTGGGTGACTATAGGGAGCAAACTCAACAAAGTTCTAGCAACTACTGAGCTACATGTCCTGCAAAAGAATGTAAATGTTCTCAAACTTCTACAGTTGTGTTGCCATAGCTAATCTCCAAAGCTGGTTCAGCTGCTTCTAACCCCTGTAAATATTACCGGCTTCAGAGTTGTTTAGTATCATCTGAAATCTTAACCTGTTTTGATGATTTGAACTAGTGATACAGCGAATTCAGCTGTTCGTGAAGTATTTCCGGAAATTTCTTGATCATTTACTATTTACTTCTATATGCGTCTGCCCCTTTTATTTCCTCAGAACAAGCCATTTCTTGTAAAAATAATTATAAAATCTGAACATAGTCCTGTACTGAAGGGTCCACCAACAAAGTTGGACGGTTCTTTCCAGCCTATTTCGAACAATTTAATTGCAGAAACTATTGACAACGACACAAAATCGCAAATGGGATCTACTTTTTTTTTTTTTTTGGTATTTTCAACAAAAAAGTTGCTTCTGTGGAGGATCTAGATATCTAAAATTTTCAAAGAAGGGAAGTGATATCAGCTTATAAAGCCAAATTAGTTAATTAGAGGAGACAATGATAGAGACAGAATCATTGTGAGTTATTTCTTCACCATGCTGTCTCCTTTCATCGATCCTGGCTTGCCCTTGAATCATGACTAGAAAAAACAGGTCGTTATCTTTGTTTTGCCCCGTTCGTTTTTGCTGACTTAGGGGTCATTTGGATTGTGGGATTTAGGTTGGACATTTTTTTAGTGAAGTCACACATAAAAAAGAATAAATTCCAAGTCAACTCTAATTGCTCGTGAACAGTAAATGGCATCTAAATTCAAGATGAGTACGTATGAGCTGTAGCTATCCGATTACATCTTTTATAGAAATGAAAACATATATTGATATTCCACCTATGTATTGATAGATACATATAGCTATCCATTTCAATCAACATAAAAAGGAGTTGAAGGAGGATCTAATAGGATGCTTAGGGTTTCTCATACTTCATTTTTAAAAAATAAAAAACACAACACCAGGAGCTTGTTTTCTAATGAAGCACTAATAAGTACTCAAGTCTTGTGCTAGAAGAGAACAGTCATGGGGCATGGTAGACATTCACACCCATAACCAAAAGCTCCTGTATTTCAATTATATTAAAGGCTTGAAAAAAGAAAAATTGCTCCACAGTACTATTAGCTCTGTTTTAAAATATAAGTATTTTTAAGTACGTTGAAAGTCAATTTTTTAACTTTTATTTAATAATATCAAAAAAATTATAAAATTCTTAATATAAACAAATATTTTTACGAAAGTTTATTTCACAATGAATCCAAAAATTATAATTTTTATATAATAAAATATTATTAATTCTCTATTATTAAAATATTTATATTTTAAAACAGATGGAGTAGTAGTTTATTTTAAACTTTGAACGGAAGTAAAATAAATGATCCAATATTTATATCTAAAAATGACATCAAACGCACCTATAGCTCAGATGCGAATACGATATTTATTCCTCCAATTTTGACTTTGATTGACGTGGAAACGAAGTCGCTTCTCGGGCGAGGCTTGTGGTAGAAAGAAAAGCAAGAAAAGGAAATGTTAATCGCCGTGGTGGTCCACGGGCCCATCTGGACCGTCCACTTAACTCCGCTTCGCGCCCGCGAACGGCTCCTGATCCACCGCGTCGCCGAAGCGGCGACCAGACGTCGCCGTGGGCCCTGCCCGCGCGGCTACCACTACCGGCCTCCTACTGTTGGCACCACACATGCCCGTCCGCTCTCGCTGCAACGCTGGGCCCACTGACAGTGATGGGCCGGTTGACGCCCGCGAAATTCTACACGCACACGCAACGAGAGTTACTTCTCAATGACATGTGGGTCCATAAATGTCAGCTAATCAAGATCTAGCCCGCCTTCTGGCCACACGGCCGCCGAGGCCCAGGGACCACTGAGCCCTGGGCCGGCAAGACCGCACGTAGACGCCGGAGCCGAGCCACACAGACTTGAATCCGACCTCACTTCCACTGACAGTCCGGTCCCGAAATCTAAACGGGCCCATGGATCAGTAAATGATCTGACTCGGAAACGGGCCCACCCTGCCCATATGGACAGCCACGTTCCAGTCGCCTCCGCAGAAGAACACGAGGGACTCGAGAGGAGGAGAAGCGAAGCCGCGGGCGAGCAATGTCGTGACGACTGACGACGGCAACGAAGTTCGCGAGGAGGGGAGCAGCCAAGAGAAGCGAGTACCACGCGCGGCCCCCAATGCCCTCGTCGCCGGCCTCGGATCCCGAACCCTAACCCTAGCCCGTCGCCTCCGTGGGAGCACCGCCGTCGCCATCGGCAGGCGGGGCGGCGCGATCGATCGCAGGCTCTCGCGGGTGCAGTCTAGGAAGATTCCGACGCCTTTTCGACATGCTTCTCTCGCAGCAGGGAGAGCTGTAGCGCCTTCCGGCGGAGACGCAGATCGGGGGAAGCGGGACAGTGAGATGCCGGAAGTCGTTGCGGCCTCGACGGCGCCGACTTCTGCTTCACCATCGGCGTCCTCTTCGCAACATCACCACCACCAGCACGCTGTCACGCCCGCCCAGGGCCTCCTCTGCCATGCCGTCGCCGGCGCTTCGGCTGGTAACGTTGCGCTCGAACTCTTGTCTTTTCGGCCAGGTGGTCTCACCGTCTGGGACTTTGGAGGTGTATGTGAGGTGTCGTATTTGGGTCGCAGGTTTTATTGCGGCGACGTTCGTGTGCCCGCTAGATGTCATCAAGACCAGGTTCCAGGTGCACGACTGGCCCAAGATCGCCAGAGGCACAATTGGCGGTGAGCACTTCCCTGGATAATTCGTTGTGAAATTTGTTTTCAATTTGTTGCTCGCAAGTTAGGCCAGGACATGGTCCTGTTCCTGTTAGTAATATGATGTTCTTTGCTCAGCTGGATGAGTAATAATGAGGAGTCAGAACGTAAGAACCAATTTTGCGTAATACTTACTTAATCCTCAGAATCTGTCTAGGCTCAAAGCCTCAAACAGAGATGGTGTTTAGATCATATTATCTCTAGACGAAGCCATAGGGTCGAATGGAGTCCCATGCTGGCTCGATGCAGGCGTGCTGGCGGCTTGCTTGGGGGTAGCAGTGTAGCACCATCCCTCAGGTTCCACTGGTGCTGACCGGCTAGTGAGGTCATCGAAGTCGTCCTGCAGGGGCAGCGGCGGCGGCCTTCCCTCGTTTAGCAGCACCTAATAATCTTGTTAGGGTTAGGTGTGTCGGGAGAGGCGATTCTTATTATTGTTGGATCACAAGAGGTGCCAGCCCTCCTTTTTATTGTCTTGCTACTGCAGGGAGGGGTCTCGACCATTGAGTTGGTTGCGCCTCAGATTAAGGCGCGCGATCCTCATTTTTAGAAAATTGACTCGATTTCCTTTCCTGACTTCACCCAGACAACTGCCTAGCGATCACATTCCAACACAGGAGAATTGACACAGGGGTGAGGGGTGCATACTCATGTTGTGCCTCAGGAATAAGGGGTGTCAAAGATACTCTGTTACGTAGACTTTGGTTTAGTATATGTGCTGTCTTATCGCTCATGGATAATCCAAGATTCAGGGTGTTGACAGAGAACGGTTCTCTGGTAATAGAAGATCTTCTTTTGGATGTCTTAGCTGTTTGAGTCACTTCTTTGGACGGATGCGGTACCTTTTTGCTTTCCTATTGGTTGGTTCTGTGTAGCGGTCATTGTTGCATGGTGCCGATGCAAGCGAAAAACATGCAGATATGCATTAAAAGTTGTCCCATGCGTTCATTCATGCACGTGAAAAAGGTCGTCCACATTTGAAGAATGCACACAGGACTCTGTGGGCACTATATGATTTCTCTTTGTTTAGAAGTGAACTTGTCCTGTTTATATGGGGTTAGTTCTTTGTTATATGGTTTTATGATTATGATACTATTTTGTTCTGTCAACATATGTTTCTTGCTTTAATATGGCTTAGAAAATCTAAAATTTGTTCTATCATAACTAGGTAGTGTAATTATTGGGAGCTTGCAACAGATTGCTCAACGAGAAGGTTTTTGTGGACTATATCGTGGATTGTCCCCAACTATTCTAGCACTTTTGCCTAACTGGGCGGTGAGTAATATCTGCAGCTCTATTCATACTGGGCATACCATATCGAATGGTACTTACACCTTACACCTTTAAGGTGTTTTGCATGCATTTTGTGTTGGCAACCTACTACGCATGCACAACAAACATCAAATAGCTTTATTCACTGGCTTACAATTCTTTATGGATGTGCAGGTCTATTTTACTGTTTATGAGCAACTTAAAAGCTTCCTTTCTTACAATGGTTAGTGCTTTGCCCTTCTATGACTTGCTGACCAGCATAGTTTTGAAAGTGATATCATATGTTGGGTCTGTAGATGGAAGCCATCAACTCTCGTTAGGGGCAAATGTTATTGCTGCTTCAGGTGCAGGGGCTGCAACTACAATTGTAACAAATCCACTTTGGGTCGTCAAGACAAGATTTCAGGTTCATTAACTTGAGACAACATAATTTTTATTTTTCTGTATCTTTATACTTTCATTTGCCTAATTTTCATTGAGGATTACGTACTTGCAAGTGATAGCATGTTCGAAGAAGCAGTACAGTTGTCTTGCCAGTTCAAGACCTGATCTAATACTGTACATGCATGCCACACCTAATAAGGCACATAATTTCATGCTGTACACTTTTGTTCCATTCTTGTATGCTATAAAAAAAAAAGTTATGATTCCCTCCTATCAACATATCAATATGTTTCTTTTTCTAGACCCAAGGAATAAGAACCGTGGCAATCCCATACAAAGGTACACTTGCTGCCTTGAGAAGAATAGCACATGAGGAAGGCATCCGTGGACTGTACAGGTAGCTTCAACTAGAAGTATACTTTTACTATTAAAAAATAATGTACTATTTCACAATTACATGTTTATAATTGCTGATATTTTTGTATCAAAAGTGGTCTTGTGCCTGCCCTGGCTGGTATCAGTCATGTTGCCATCCAGTTCCCTGTGTATGAGAAGATAAAAGCTTATCTGGCCGAGAGAGGTATTACTCTATGCATTTTCTTTCATTGATGCAAGATGTATCTAAGCATGGTTATGATTTACATAACAGACCAGAGTTGAGTTCCTTGTTTCTGCATTGATAACTTTTTTATGTATTAATAGGTAATACTACTGTTGAAGCATTGAGTTTTGGTGATGTTGCCGTTGCTTCGTCTCTGGCGAAAGTAGCTGCATCAACCATGACTTACCCTCACGAGGTACTAATCCAGTCCTCTGCAATTACAATTCATTTCAGCTAGTGAATATACAGATCCATTGCAGGACCATATGCTGCATCATTTTATTTTGAGATATTTAGAAATATACCATTATAAAGTTGATTGGAGTTGGATATTACCATCACAAAAATCTTGAGCTTTAAAATACCATTGCAAAACATTTGTAGTTGAAAACTACTATTGCCGTCAATTTTCCTGTTAAATCTCAACAGCAAGGAGTGAAAATACGACAATACCCTTGACTCACTTTCTTCCTCTGATCACTCGCTCCCTTCTCCAATTCATATAACCATCACAAGCTTGCTGAATTCGTCACACTTGATGAGATGGACTGGTCGCTTGCTTAGGAGAGCAGCAGAAGCACAGGCGTTCAAGGACACAATCAGAATCAGCTCGGTGGTCTTCCCAGTCATGCATGGATGCGATCGAGCTCCAGGCACCATGGTTAGCTCGACGGCAAGCTCCGGGCATGGACTGGAATGCAGGCCAAGCCGATTTGCTTGCCCTGAGCTCAGCGAAAGAGCGCATGGTCAACTGGTCAAGAATGACACACGAATCGCAGGGACAACATAGGAATTTTGAAAATACTGCAGCCATACAACCTCAGGTCGTCATGTTTTTAACGGTAATACTAACAGCAATGGTTGTTCCCAAGTATAACTACTTTGCAATGGTAATTTGCAAGTCAAACTTTGCGATGGTAATATCCAACTCCGGCAACTTTGTGATGGTAATTTCCTAAATCTCTTTTATTTTGGCTTGCTGATGTCTAATTCATCATTCTGAGATCCATACAGGTTGTTCGTTCAAAGCTGCAAGAACAGGGAGCACACACAGGGATCAGATACAAGGGTGTACGGGACTGCATCAGAAAGGTCTACCATAGGGATGGTGTGGGTGGCTTCTACCGAGGTTGTGCCACTAATCTCTTGCGGACAACTCCTGCTGCAGTGATAACTTTCACCAGCTTTGAGATGATCCACAGGTTCCTTCTGGATGTGTACCCTCCAAAAACTCAACAGCACATCCAACCGCTGAAGCATTGACCATACCACTCCTGTACCTATCCATGTTCCCATTTGAATTAGGGATCAGGTAACCATCCAGCAATGCTGTTTGCACCGCAGGCAGCTATTGTAAAAAAGATCTTTTTGGTACATACAACAGGTAGCTGCCATTCAAAGTTGAAACTATAGTATAGGCAGGGTTTAACATTGGTGTATGTAATAGATTCATTAGAATTTATTCAGAAGGTATAATGGTGGTGGCTATGTTGTCCAATGATGATGATGAAAAGAAAACGGTGTGGTAATGTTGGTGGCTGAGTTGTTTGACGATGATGATAAAAAGAAATAATGTTAAAGAGTGTTGTGGATTGAACGATAATCTCCGTTTTAAAATATAAGTATTTTTAAGTTTAGTTAAATTCAAATTTTTATCACTTTAATCATTAATAATATATAATTAATAATGTGATATCATATAAAAATTATATTTTTTAATTTATTGTGGAATAAACTTTCATAAAATTTTTATATTAAAAATTATGTAATTTTTTAAATGTTATTAGGTAAAATTAAAAGAGTTTGATTTTATCTAAATTTAAAAATATTTATATTTTAGAACGGAGGTAGCCGGCTCACCTTCGGTGGTTTGTCAGGGTTATGAGAAAGCATGGTTAAAATAATTTGTGCTAGACCAGCTGACGACTGGTTCATGAGAGTTAGCTATTCCAAATTTGCAGTTTGAACAGCTCATGTTAAAGGACCAGTTTGGCTGGGCCACGTGCACGGGGTGCAGCCGTGCAGGTACGCATGTCATCGCTTGCCCTTGCGTCGTGGCTCTAGCCACCACGGACGGTGCACAAAGAGCGGGTTCTCCTAACAAATTGAGGAAAAGTTCTAAAAAAGAAAAATAAATTGAGGAATCGAGGCAGGCAAGGACGCAAAAGAAAAAAACCCCCTCCCCACCCGGGCGCTGCGCTGCGCAGAGGGTATCGGTATGTTACAAAAGAATACTCTCATTTCCATTTTATAAGTCGTTCCGTGAGTATAAGAATTAAAAAAATAAAAAAGATGAAATATTTTAAAAATAAGAAGAGAGAGAGAGTGAAGATGTATGAAAAAAAAAATCTCAAAAAATAAAAATGACTTATATAATTTAAAAAAATTTGAAAGATAAAAGTGATTTATAATTTGAGACAGATGAAGTAAAAAATAAAAAAAAGTGCTATGTTTTGTACATAAACAGAAGGAAAATCTTCGCGTTGTCCATGTAACTCTCTATTTTTTATGCACACCGTGGTAGCATGGATGTATCTTATTAGGCTCCTTTGGTAGAGCTTTACTAGTGATTATCATGTAAAATCAAAGAAACTCTTCTAAATACTGTTTTTAAGATAAATGATTTTTATTTGGATCTGTGAAATTCTTTAAAATAAACATAGGAGCTGAAAACATACATGTTTAAGAATATCAAATTTTACCTTTTTTTTGTTTTAGGAGTATTTTAATTTTTTTCAATTTAGATGAAAAAAATATATTGTCATATATTGACGAATTAGGAAAAAAAATAAGAATGAGGCCTAACGTAACTCTCACGATCGATCAGGTCCAACCCCGGCCCATCCAAACATCGAGCCTGACATTCCGGAACATTAGCCTCGGAGCTACCGTCGTCGCCGCCGTCCCGCCGCCGGTGACTTCTTCCTCCCTCCCTCCCCTATCCCACAATCCTCATCCGAAGTGCCACATCCTATGAGCATTCTCGTATGACGCTCGTATCCCCGGAACCTATGGCGACTCCGGCGGAGATGCCGGCCGCGGTGGCGGTGGCTGCGTGCGCCACCATGGCCGTCTCTTACGTTGCCGTCCTCTACGCTCCGACGGCCCTTCTCCGCTTCCCTCCCCCCACGTCGCTCCGTTCCTTTCTCCACCGCCGCTTCGCTTGCGCCGCCGTCGCGTCCGTCGCCTCCGCGCTGGTCACAGCGACGCTTCTCCGCGTAAGTGCCACTACCCTGCTTCCACCCCAGTCGCTCCTGGATATCGATCCCCGTACCGAATCTCAAATCCCTGGCTTTTCCTCTCTTCTATACCTCCTCTTTTTCAGGTCTGGAGCCTCGGCAAGATCTCTGATATGCTCGCCGTTTTCGGTGTTAGGAAGGACCATTTCGTAAGCGAGATATATTTGCTAACGAATTGCCAGTTCTGTTGGCTAATTGGTGTTGAGCTTCTGGTGTTTAGACTGAATGCTAGCACTGGTGCTTGTGCAGCTTGAGGCACTGCTGATTCCACTTCTACTTACGTCTCTAATATACGCTGGGTCGTTCGTCTCTAAACTGTGGCACCTGTCAAGCTCCTGGGCGGGTGATGGTGATGAGGTGGGGATCAGCTGTGCGCAGAGGATCGTGAACCGGATCAGAGAAGCTGTAGGAAACGTAATGGTGTGGCGGAACTTTGTTGTGGTTTGTTCTTCTGCCTTTTGATGCCATGTTTTGGAATTCTTATACTTCTTATAGGTGCTGCCATGAGATGTTGGCTGTTAGTGTGCCATGAAATGAAGAACTGTATAGACTGAACATCTCTTTGTAGAAATACAGTTAACAGCTTAAAAGTTTGATTAGCACCTTGTGCAAACTGCAGTAGTTGGTATGCTATGGAGAAATGTTACTACTAAGAACACTTTGATTTCTTTTTTTTTCGTTGTAGTGATGTTTGAGGATGATCTTTTGATCAGGCACCATTTACTGAGGAGCTGGTTTTTAGGGCATGCATGATACCGCTTCTTCTGTGTGGTGGATTCAAAATGTATAAAATTATATTTTTGAGTCCAGTCTTCTTCAGTTTAGGTAAATTCCTACAATTTTGTATTTCATTTAATTTCAAAGGAACCAACCTTTCATATCTTTTAACCTAGCATTTCACAGTATCGATGACCTAATGCTTTGTTGGTGTAACATGTATCACTATATCAGTCACCAAGGGTTAGTTTGGTTGGTACCCTCAGTTTCATGCCTGAACCAGGCAGCAGCGTAAAGCGTCTGATTTCAGGTTGCCTGAGTGAAGGCTCCAACCAAACATGCACCAAGTGCTGCACAACCACATTTAGCTTTACATATATTTTTTTCACTGAGTTGTTGATCCTATCACTCATTTAATACTAACTGAACATTTTTATTGTCAGCGCACTTAAACCATTTGTTCGAACTACATCAGCAGGGATACAATTTTATGAGATCGCTACTGATTGTAGGTATTTTTTTTCATTGCATCTTATTTTCTATTTCAGTATCATCCTGCAATTTAATTTTAACACAGTTTGAGATATATTAACTTGGCAATGGTGCAAGAGCGGACTTGTCTTTTATCCAGATTCATCTTACTTTTTGTCGGTTGAAATTATGGACAACAAGAGCATTATCACTTTTGTTAATCAATGATACAAGTTCTCTTAAATCTGTCAAATAATGGTTAAATGGTCATTACCACTAGGGGTCGAATTTGGCTAGACCTCTCAGGCAATCACCATAATCAGAGATGGCTTCGGATGTCTGTCCTCGGATTTGGCACCAAACCTAGGAGACCACTATCCGTTGGCTCGGGTAATTCTGGCAAAATTCTCAGATACTTCTGAATCATTCCTGGAACACTTCCAATCACCGCGTCGCTAACCATCAAAGCCGTTGTTCTCTGTCCATCATAAGGGCCAAAATTCTCCCATGAGCCGCTGGAGAGATGGAATCCAAGAATAAAATCTGTGCTCTGACCCGTCGCCCATCCTGCTGTCATTGTCCCCGAACTCAATCTGTCACTTCGTCTTCCAACGTCTCATCCATCTCTGTTGTGAGAGAATTTTGGGAAGGACATGAGATGTGGTGGCCGCATATGAAACCGTGGAGAAGGTTGGATGAAGCAAGGGAGGAAGACATGGCCATATGGAGCCAAAATGAAATGAAGGACCAGCCAGACTGGGCCCTCCTTCACACTCGTACCGGTCCAGTCAACATGGCCTAACATTGTATACATGTGTGCCGATTAGTGCTACCACATTTGTTTTTGCAAATATACAATATTTAGTATAATAATAAACTATAAGAAATTAGCATGTTAATTGCCTTCCTAAATTGTTCTGCACTGTAATTATTTAATCATCTGCTTTTTCAAAAATTTATCTGTCACCGCACTGATTCTGCTCTGTATTTGTTACCAAGATTATCTGTGCCGTATTCGTACCCGACACTATCAGCATCCGAATTCAAATCCGAATAAAAAATGAAATAGGATATGGATAGGCTGGTATCCATTCCGAGCCGATTTCACCCCTAATTACTACTGCCTTGAATTACCATGCTTTAAACTACAGCTGCATACACAGTACACCTAAAACTGACTGGTACCTAGATCCTAATATTTGTGGCATTCTTCTGTGCTTTTACTTAACCTTATTCCTTAATTGTAACTTCTCGTTATTTGACATCTTTTGATATGTTGTCAATTGTCATGGTCCAATATATCAATCACTTGTACTTACATCATTTAGTTAGCCTTGTCATCACACCTCAGGGTTTGTGGAACTGCTTTTGTTTCCCGAGATGTGTACTTGCTATGCGTGATGTAACTTCATACCTTCCTTTCTCAGGTGTTCAGTTAGGCTACACTGTAATTTTTGGGTGGTATGCAGCATTTTTGTTCATCCGAACAGGTCCAGTTTTTTGTCTCTTTATATTTTTTATTTAAATTTAAACATGGATTTGCTTATCTTCAGATTTATTATCAACTTCTTTCTATATTTTCTGGAACTGTGGTTCCAATTATAAAACCGTAACTTCCATAGTATATCTATGACATTCTTGTTCCTCGTAGTTCATGCTGGATCAAGAATTAATCTCTGTATTTTCATATTACACATCATGATGACGAGTTATGTAAATAGATTATGTTCCCTTTTGTAAAATTAAAGGTAAACCCCATATACCTCCAACATTCTGAATCGTGATTTCTGATCTGCTTGTTGGTGTACTCTGTATTTATAGAGCTTATCGCTTGAAACCTCACTAGATAATTAAAATTTACTTATTATTGTTAGGCTTCTACTTCAATTGCCATCTTGTTTTCGACATGATCAAAAGTTAAATTAATTTCGCAATGTTTAACTTAAAATGAGTTAATATGACTTTTAACAAAATTGCACTGCAGGGAATCTCTTATCACCTATTATAGTTCACATCTTTTGTAATATGATGGGCTTGCCTGTTTTCTCTTCACCACGGACAAAAGGTGTGTATGTTCTTTTCTTTTTAGAAATAAAAAAGAACATAGTAATAAAACAACAACTTCTTACACAGCTTGGTGTGTATGTGTGTGTGTCACAGGATTGGCATCAGTAGGGTTTTTGGCTGGTTCACTATCCTTCTTTTGGCTCCTTTTCCCTGCTACAAATCCAGAACTATACAACTCTAGGTTAGAACACTGCAGTTGCTGGCATGGATATTGCAGATGGAAATAACACAACTAGATTGGAGACGGCAATCTACTTGAAGCTACTAACAAGTTAAACCCCACCCCATCGCAGTGGTTGGTAGATTCTTCATTTAATTTTAATTTTCAAGATCCTATATAGATGTAAAACAATGATGTGAAAATTTTTCCCTTGTTCACGAGGTTAGAGTTTGGACTCATGCAAACTGACAGCAGCTCAGTTGGTTAGGACCTCTAGCTATGAGGCCATCCACCAGGTTTCAAATTTTGGTGTGCACAATTTATGAAATAAAAAAATCTCATTTGTTGTGTCCTATTTATTCGGTTGATCCGATTTGTGATGAGCGAGCTTTTATGTATGATGTAGATTTAAAGCATAAGTCAAGGCTCGAATTACACTGGGCAGATCTCTGAGGGTAGGATCGGGGTTCGTTTCGTTGGTTTTTTCGATTGGTCTTGGTTCAATTTTTTCTTAATGAAAAACCTGTGGGGCGGTTTTACTCTCGTTTGTCGAGTTTTTTTTTTAAGTTTGGACTCATCACGGAAAACGAAAGTTTAGAAAACCTGAGAGAAGATGGGCAACCATTGGCAAATGATAGTAGCTCCTCATGTGTACTCAGGATGGATTTTAAGATAGTCGTTTGACCTATTGCATCAGCAGCTGTTTCGAGAAGGCCGAGGCATAGATGATATGAACTGTAAGCCAACATATTTTCTCCACGTCACGTCCGCATTGTACGCAGATTGGCTATGCTTGCTTGTATCAAGGATCATTTGATTGCAAACACTTTATGGGAGCTGTTGCGTTGAATTTTGGGGAAGCCCGATGTTTATTCTTTACTCCTGTCCCACAACTAATTTTATTTGTGTTTGATTGACTACGTTTAGAGAGGATCAATGATCACTACAAATTGAACCAACTTTATAAACATATGAATTATATATTATGAAAATATTTTTCATGATGAATCTAAAGAAATAAATTTCATGTTATTAAAATTGATCCAAAAAATGTAGATTATTGGTCAAAGATAAGATAAAGAAGCATAGCTCATCAAACCCAGAAATAAAATTATGAGTTAGAGGGAGTACGTGCTATGTCTATGCTCTTGAAATGGAGTAGAGTTTTCAGCAGAAACATCATTTACTGAACAAATTCAAAAAACAAAGCAACTCATTCCCTGCAAAAGCCAAGTTATAACAGAACCACGCGGATAAGTAAAGGTCAATTAACCGTGCAACTCTACTCATCTGATACAATGATAGCGTAAGTCCAGTGCTATCACTTATGTCAGCATATATCCATTCAGCATAAACATGATGTCCTGTAGACAAATTATCCATTCATATATGATATGATCACTCATGTCATCGTTACAATGGTCCAACTATTAATCATCACTCATGGAATTGGTCGACTGGAGAAGGGGATCGATAGAACCATTTTTCAATTGCCGCTTCCAGATACTAGCACGTTTCAAGATGCACCTTTTGAAACGACAAATGCATAAAAGCTAGCTCCAGCAAGATCAAAGATAACACGGCTAAAACTCAAATCATTGAAATGCATTACTGCACACATTCGTTTCATCACTATAATGACTCGGCATAACATAGTCTTGATTGAGGTAGAACTTGAGGAAATATGAACCCATACGTTCAGTTTCTTTCACTGTAGTACATACGATAGGGTTGAAGGAACCACAGCTGATAAGCATCACAGAAAAGAATATCCCAACACACTGATACAAAGCGCTTCCGTTAAAAAAGAAAATGAAAACTATTTAATATGTTCACATCCATAACCAATGACAGAGCAAAAGGGAAACTACAGTTTTTTAGATAAATCATGTTACATAGGGGTACATGGCAACTTGAATCATATCTATCAATGTGGATGGCGATCCTGAGTATGAAAATTGCAAAATCGTGATTTGCCTCCCTCAATGTTTAAGATGTAACTCCTGGTTTAAATGCCTAGCTAATCTTTGAAACAAGGTGTGGTCATATACAGATGGTCACTTCTTGATGATAAGTATGGTTACAAAATTTGAATTTTTCCATCTAAAATAATGATACAGAGATGACTAGGAGAACCTAACAGCACACATTTCCAAATTCTATCCAAATTAGCTTTGACACAATAATCCTGCAGGAAAGGCCAAGTAGACATGTTCAGTGTTTTAAACAAGAAATGTTAAGAAGGTTCACTTGGACTGACCACATGTCGACATGTGCTGACACTCAGTCAAGTATATATATTACCGAGTACAACAACTGGTGACTTGTTTTACAGTTTTATGTCAATTGGATATTAACAACACTCCTCTCAAACAAGAGAGAAATAATGGAACACACCAGCATGTGTGCATGGTTACAAGCAAGCCACTCTGTTGCCAGTATTATGGAACACAACAACATTTCAATCATCTTTCTGATGTAAAGCACGATGTGTACAATTACCATTCAGTGCCGCATGGTAAACTCGCTTCTCTGCTAGCCCAAGGTCTGAAAGAATTAAGTTTCCCTGAAAACAGAACTCAGGATTGTGAATTGGTAGCCAACATAGTGAAATAAAATAGTAGGATATAACCATTCCAAGTGACTTATTATTTCAGATGTTTTCAAGGATGAATGTACCTCAACTGCCATTAATTTCCGTACATTGCTTGCATACAGCTTAGGATCATCTTTTTCTTGCTCGGAAGGATAGTAAACAGGTAGACGGATCACTTCTAGATAATTAATAAATTGACAGAGCAGCAGAAATACATGGCGTGCCTGAAAATTTTCAGAACTCAGCCAGCTTAAATGGTTGCCGCAGGAGACAAAAGACTTTCAGTATATCACAGATAATAAGTTCCCTGATTGAAGATACAAGTACATGAGGCCCTGCGGAAGGTTGGTACTGGATGGTACCAGGGTATGTCTAGGAGAAGGCAGAGAGAACTGGGAGAGAATTCCCTGCCAGCTAGCATCTAGTACATTATATTTATATAGGAAGGAGGGGAGAGAGGGCAGGGGTCCCTCTTCCACCATTGATGGGGTACAAATATTACAGGGATACCCTTAGGCCGAACAAATTTATGTAAAAAAATAACTGGTCAATAATTTTATAAAATGTTCCAAGCTTGAAAGTAATATTATCGAGGATTGTTCCATTTTTAGACTGCATATTTTGTTTTGTTATGAGTTGTTAAACTGTCAAATTGAAGTACACATGAATTCTCCATTGATACTCACCCCTGACATGGACTCCCATGCTGGATTAAACCTTTTGAAAGGATATCTTAATATGACTGGTCGAACTGGTGCTTTTGCAAGAAAGGCACCTGTCTTGAATGGAAGCAGATAATCCCCATTTGTAGTCGTGCCCTCTGCAGGTAGAATGTAAGGTTATCAGGAAAAAAAGTCAAATAATTAATTTAGATATGTAGACAAAATGAAAAGCATCTACTACATAAGAAAACTGAGGGAAACTAATATTAAGTCTTGGAGCTTGGATCATGTAGCGCAAACTGCACAATTTATGATTCAAGTATAATAGTGCTGAGAAAGGTTCTAAATTGGTGGACATAGAACATTTAATGTCATTTTGATAAGAGCATGCATGGCATGAAGTTCAATTTCTTAAGGAAACACAAACCTTTTTTTTAAAAAAAAGGGAACACCACTAGGGAGGCCCCCACAGTAAATTTATTAAATCCGCAGAAGGTAGGAGAACTTACAACAAAACAAAAGAGAGAAAAACAAAGCTGTACAGATCAAACAGAAGAAGAAACACCCAAACCAAACAAAATGCATTTGGTGCATACAAGAGGCATTCATAATTTCTGTTGAAATATATCAATGCATACTTGGAATATTCTAGAATTATTTGGAGGTTACAAGAGAGAAGATATTTGCTATGGAAGATTCTATAACTACCTCATAGTAAATTGAAGAATGTATAATCTAGATATTTAGATATGGCAAGAAATATCTAAATAGTGGATAAGGATGGGAAGTTTCTAGAGTTAGGATATTTTGTATGGAGTGTTTGGATGGTTGCCACTTGGCACCAATCCAACGGTTATGTAATCCTATAAATAGGGGTGCCTCCCCTCATTCAAGGTGACCATGCCATGGAGCCATAAGTGCTACCATACATGAAGGTATGGCAAAGTAGCCATGACTTGAAGTGCCATATGAGTCTTAGTGTGTAGGTGTGTCATGGTGAGTTGTAGCTAGCCACCCTAAAAAGAGTGTGTATGTTGTATGAAGTTTGTGGTATGAATAAATGTTGAGCAATCTATGAGTGCTGGTCTCCCAAATTAGATAGTAGAGGGAAGGTCTCCTCGGTTTAGATTCAAGTAAAGGATTTGAGTCCACAGAAAAAGTGGTATCACTACAGTTTGGTACCATTTCTAAAGAGTCGGTGTCAACCTAGAGACACCGAAAAACTCACAATTTCATCACTCAGAAAGAAGAGCAAAATTATGATGCTTCAAATACACAAGTGACAGTCTTACTATCATGGACTGCAAGGCCAGAGAGAATCACAAGCGAAGCAAAGATGATAAATTGATAATGTAATACAAGCATGCGAGAAATGTTGAGCAACTAGAAAATACAAGCCATTTAGAATAAGTGAATTCAATTGAAAAGGAATAACACTATGTAGTTAAACTCATGGAAACCTGCATCCGGCAGCAAGAGAATAAACCACAAAAAATATCTGTTGCCATACAAAACGAAACCTAGCAATAGTGAAGGTAAAATATGAATGTTTTTATGAACCAACCAGGGAAGAGTAGCATCATTGGCGCGTTTTTCTGTTGATGAGCGCGTTGAATTCTCTCAGTCACAGAACCTATGTGATAGAAATCATTAGGCAAAAGAAATAAAAAGGGAACTTTGTACCATGAAAGTAAGTCTTGTATATAACAAAAAGGACAAACTGCTTCTAGTAGTAGTGTTAAGAGTAAGTTGCCTCTAATGTCTATATAACACAAATAGTGCATTGTCTGCATTCTGCCTAAATTGCCAAACTGAAAAAGGACCTGAGCCTAGCACAGTTGGTTAAGGGTATGGATCTACACCCTGACCACCCAGGTTTGAATCCTCTTTTGCGCAAATTTGTGTGCTAGTTTTTTCTTAATTTAAAGGATAAAGTCCAATTTACTACCCTCAAGTTTAGCCAAAGTCCAAATAAGCCCCCCCCCCCCCCCCCCACACACACACACTATGTTTTGGTTTACTTTACCCCGCCAAAACATGATTTTGGGTCAATTACCCCCTCATGCAATTTGTCTTTTTTTTGTTTCTCAATATATAAGAATAATCTTAAGATCAAACTTTACTACATGATAAAGAACATCATAATACATATTTAAAAAATAATTATAATTTTTTATCATTATTTTTATAGGGAAAGATACTTAATAGTAAATTAATCTTTGGAATACAAAACTATATGCAAAATAATGGTAAAATATTCAAGATATATTTTTCTAATATGTATTATGATGTGCTTTATTATCTCAAAGTTCCATTTTAAGATTATGCTTGAGTAATGAG
>BCLG01000144.1:210600-227843 GCA_001602295.1 Zoysia matrella
GGCGACGCAGGCCGACTCCCAGGCGGCGAGGAGCTGGGACTGCAGGTCGATCGCCGTCTCCCCCGATGCGGCCCGTGCCTTCACCAGCTCCTCCCGCAGAGCGTCGACCTCGGCTCGGGCGGCGAATCCGCGCGGGAGCTGACCCAGGGCCGCGCGAAGGTTGTCCTGCGAAAGGACTGTCAGCCCGAAGACTACGGAAATCAGAGACGAAAAACGTGAAGTCTGAAGACTCACCCGACACTCGAGGAAGTGCGCCTCGTCAAAAATGGCGTCGACCTCCTCGGCGACCCCCAGCAGCTGACGGAGGCCAGCGGCTATCCTCATGTTGAGCGCCCGGACGCCACCCACCCGGTCCATGAGGTAGCCGAACCCATCAGCGGCCCATTCAAGCAGAAGAGGCCCCCTCCCGAGGATCATCCAGGCGGCCGTCGGCGTCATCAATTCCCGCGCCCCACAAACGGCCCCGGCATCGCTCGTTGGAGCCGTGGAGTCTGACGTCCCAACGACCTCCAGCATCTTGCCGAGGGCCACCTCGCTCAAGCCACGCCCAGCGACGAGCACAGGCCCGAACCTCGAGGGCCGGGAGCACGGTCTCCTAGGTGGCCTCCGTGCGCGGCGACCGACCCGCCAGCCGTCAGTCCCCCTGTCGGCGCCGGAGTGGCGACCTCTCGTGGCGCCCCCGCCGACGTTGGAGCCTTGATTACGAAGGAGCTCAGTTGAAATCTAAGGAACGCAAATTTCAAAAGAGCCGCCGAAGGCTCACCTCGCCGACCGTCGACGAACCCGGATGATCGGGCGATGTGAGGGCAGGCTCTCCCGCGAAGCGGGGACCGTCGTTGCCTGAGTTGGCTCCGCCGTGGCCACCTCGGTCGCCCGAGGCGAGGAGTTGACTGGGCTTGTGGAGCTGACGGCCACCGCCTTCGAGGGGTCGACCCTTGCTCTCTATGCTGCCGACCTCTGCTCCTCTCGTTCGTCAGACGAGGAGCTGAGACCCTCGAAAGGGTCGAAAGCCTCAGTCACTGCCGCCTGCTCCAGAGCGGCCACGCCTTGCCCCGCCGTCGGTTTCGTAACTAAAGCCGCAGGCCCTGAACCACTGGACAAGTAGTCCAGGAACCCAGACTTCGCCTTCCGCTTCCTGCTGGTCCTCCTCGGCCTCGGCGCTGCCGCAGGATTGAACTCAGCTCTTCGCTCCTGCGCGGTGGCGGAGCTGGTTGCAGCATCTGTCGCAGCTGCGACCACCGGCGCACCCTGAAAGCAACCAACGGTGAACTCCACGCAACGATGACTACTACGACACGAAGATTTCGCTTACCAGCTGGCGGTGATCCCTGTCGAGGAGATGAGGCCCCCGGTTGAGGCTGCCCTCAGCGTCTCTGAAGACCGTCGAGGTACGGGCGAGGACGCCCTTGTCCGAGAGAGGCCGACCGCGCACCTCGCAGGTCTCATCGTCCGGCCCCTCGTACTCCCCGATACTATGGACTCGACGGCGCAGCGGCATGATCCGACGTCGCATGGCGACGCCGAAGACCGTCGTCCTAGTCAGCCCCTGTTCTCGAAAGCGCCGGATCGCCTCCATGTGCGACCGAATCGACTCGACCTCGGCCGCCGAGAGCTTCGACTTCCACGACCCCGTCACTTAAGACACCAAGTCCTCGAAGGGCGAGAGCTGGGGTCGGCGTTGTTGATGTAGAATCAAGACTTCCTCCAGCCCTTCAACGAGGTCTTCAAGTCGACCTTGATGTACTCCTGGGACTCCCTACCTCGGAGCATGATGCTAACGCCGCCGACGCGTTTGCCGACCCCAGTCGTTTTCGACGTCTAGAGACTGACGAGGAAGAAATACCTCCATAACAGAAGACTGGGACGGATGCTAGGTACACCTCGCAGAGCATCGCGAAGATGGAGGCGTGGAGGACCCCGTTCGGCGCAAGCTGGTGAATCCGAGTGTCGTACTGGTTGAGGACGCCCCGGAAGAAGCTCGAGACCGACAGCCCCAGCCTGCGCTCGTGGTACGCCAGGAAGCGGACGATCTTCCCTAGAGGCGGCGCAGGCACGACGTGGCCGAAGCCGGCTACCCAACCCGCTGACTCCTTCGGCGGGATCATTCCGACGACTCTCCACCTCGCGAGCAGGGCGCCATCGATGGTGGAAGGCTCCCACTTGAACATTGTGAGGATGACGACGACAAGTGCGGGGAGAACGCAAACGAAAACGGCGGCAATCGTCGGACCTAACGACGCTAAGGCGAAGGGCAGAGCTAACGAGCTCTCGCGCGCGGCAGGAGGCTCAAGACGAAGCAAGTAGGCTGAGTGAAAACGCGAAGTTACTGCACCCCTCCTTTTAAACGGCCCACGCAGTTACTGCACCGGCCACGATCGATCGTGAGAGTAACTGCGCGATCGTGGGCTCACGCCCCGATGCGCACCCGAGCCGTTTCGCACCTGACGCGCTGACGAGCGGGCCCGGGCCACACCTCGCAGCATCCACTGCGGCCAGGGCGCCAACGTTACTCTAACAAGACTGCTGCCAGAGTACGACTGGCAGACGACATGACGCGTGCGCGCAAACCGCCGCGTCACCGATGCCGTCCATTTGAATTCAAATTAACCGCCCGGATCGACCGGCGATTAAAATTCCCAAACGGTCCAATCGCCCTCCACGTGGAGGCACGAGAGCCGTCCGATTCCCGTAACCGCCACGGCAAATCCGAATAAGGGGAAGCAAGTGAACGAAGCTTCCCACGACGGGCTAATCGACAAATCGAGGCCACGTGGCCGATTTACACGTTCGGACGCTGATCATGGCTTTGGCTTAGGCGCGATGTTGATCATGGGCAGAGACCGCATCGAACCGGCCCGTCCTAGGCGTCTTACCGAACAAAAGATTGAGAACGACCTCGGCCCGACCTCGACGGTCAGAACGATGCGTGCACGCAAACGAAACTACCTACAGTCGGCTGATCGACAGCCGAGGCCGCGTGGCCGATTCACACGATCGGGTGCTGATCATGGCCTTGGCCAAGGCGCGACGCTGATCTTGGGCAGGGACCGCATCGAACCGGCCAGTCCTAGGTGTCTTACCGAACAAAAGACCGAGAGCGACCTCGGCCCGACCCCGTCAGTCGGAACGACGCGTGGCCAACCCCTCATATCGCCTCCGGGCTCGGGGGCTGGACCCATATAGCACGCTCATACATACCCGAAGGACCAACCATCGACGAATGATGGTTCGCACAGCGCTTCAGCCCACAACCGACCCTTCGGATCGCTCGAGGGCTCAAGGGCTATGCCTTACGGGCACGCTCGTGTGCCCTCATAGGATCAACCATCAACTAATGATGGTTCGCACAGCGCTTTAGCCCACGAACAACCCTTCGGATCGCTTGAGGGCTCGAGGGCTACGCCCTACGGGCGGGCTCGCGCGCCTCCGTAGGATCAGAACAGACCTTGAGAACGACCAGCCCAGCGCCGCCTCGACTAGAGGTCGCAAACGGCGCCAGGCTCGGGGGCTACTGTCGGGATCATGTATCTCGGGTACTTGACGGTCCGCACTCGTACGTGTGAGACCTCGAATTAGGGGTCGGACGGCAGCGTTTGGACGCGCGGTCCGACCCCTAAGGCGATCTACGAAAGCCGCATCAAGACACAGAGACACCGACCTCCGGAGACCAACCCCCGAGGAGACCGACCCCTGGGAGGTAGATACAGCATTATGACGTATTTACTCCGGCGACCAACTGCCAACTGCTCTGACGGGACGGGACGGGTTTCACCACAACGACACTCCAGCAGAAGCCGCAGCAGTCGATGGACAAGACCCGACGCTACTGTGGCTGACACTGCAGTGTCGAACAGGCGCTACAGTGCCCGCCGCTGCGTGCGACGCGACGGGCCACGCCCGCGCATGGGCAAAGCGAATTATGGCGACAACAGTGGAGAACCCACCTGTCAGTGATCAGCGAGACGGCAGGATCTATGGCCCACCATCCTGTAATCCCGGATCGCCTTATATAAGGAGGGCCCCGGAAGCGATAGAGAACAAGAAGAAAAACGAGTAGGGAGAAAAGGAAAAACACGGCCAGTTTTTAGAGCTCTCGCATCCCTTCTCGCGAGCAACCCCACTCATACTTGCTCCGAGCACTCTTGATACACACCGGATCCTCTCGTGAAGAGAGAATCTGAACCCCTTGTACTCTTATCATCGAGATAATCTACTTCCTGGACGTAGGGTATTACACCGCTCGAGGTGGCTCGAACCAGGTAAAAAATCCTCTTAAGTCTTCCGTAGACTACGCCATATCAAATACGAAGGCACACCACCCCCATGATCGTATTTTCGTACTGTGCCGGTGGTCAGAACGCCGACACCAGTGGCTTCCAGATACTACAGCAAATCAACGAATCCCTTCACTCTTCTGAGAAGAGTAAATCATACTTCAAAAGTTCCAAATCAGTTCAGGAACATACGTAAAACATTCATTCAAGAAAGCACAGGTAAAGCATCGAAATTTGCGGCTTGTTCAATTCAGTACATGGCCCCTCACCTGTGTCGCACGGTGACAAAAAACGAAATATGCAGATATACAGCGTATTCCAAAAAAGAATTCCGCAGACAACACAAAGATTTCGTACAATACGTGTCGAGATCATGTACCTCGAGTACCTGACGACCCGTACTCGTACACGTGGGTCAAGACCTCGAGGAGTCTAGGGGTCGGACGACGGTGCATGAACGCGCGGTCTGACCTCCGAGGCGACGGTCTACGAAAGACAAGTCTTAGCCGCGCTAAGACGCACGGTGACGTCTACCTCCGAGAGCCGACCCTCGGGGACCGACCCCTGGGGGGTAGGTACGCCGTTATGTCATATTTACTCCGATGGCCAACCGCCAACCGCCTTGATGGAACGGGATGGGTTTCACCACGATGACACTCCAGCTGAAGCCGCAAAGCCAGACGGGCCGCGGGAGTCAACAGACAAGACCCGACGGCACTGTGGCTGACACTACAGTGCTGGACAGGCGCTACAATACCCGCCGCTACGTGCAACGTGATGGGCCACGCCCGCGTATGGGCGTAACGAAATGATGACGACGCCAACGGAGGACACACCTGTCAGCGAGGCAGCAGAACCGCGTAGGGCCCACCATTTTGTAACTTTGGACCGCCCTATATAAAAGGGGCCCGAGGAGTGATAGAAAAGAGAAGAACAATGAACAGAGAAAAGCCCAGAGCTCTTGCGCGTATCCATTCACACGCAAGCAACCCCACGAATACGTGCATCAAGCACCCACGATCTGGGCATCGGAACCTCTCCCGAAGAGAGAATCTGACCCCTTGTTCTCTCTCATCGAAATAAATCATCCTTGGACGTAGGGTATTACACCGTTCGAGGTGGTCCGAACCAGGTAAAAATCGTTTTGAGTCTTCCGTAGACTAAGCCACATCGAATACGAAGGAACACCACCCCACGATCGTATTTCGTACTGTGCTGGTGGTCAGAACGCCGACAATATGTTTCGGGATTGAGTCAATGTACAAATTTGTTGCCATCAGCCAAAAAAAAACAAAGGAATGGATCAACATTATGTTGCAAGCCGACATTTATTATGACATTGTAAAACATCTCCAATATGTGATTTTCAACTCACCTCAAAACACAACGGCAAATTTGACTCTCAGATACCACTAGAAAATCTGCGCAATTACCATGCTTTTTATATATATTTTTGTTGTGCACCTCTAGTTGAAGCAGTATATTTTAAATTTATTATTTAACAAATAGAAATATAGTTGCCTTGACATAGATAATAAAGTTTCATAAATATATACTTCGATCTCAAAAAGCAGTTGTTGACATAGTCTTCAAAGCATAAGTGTGACATTTCTTATCTATAAAATATTTAATAAAAAATAAGTATCCGTACACTTTTAAAAAAGTATGTTTAAAATAAATTATTTTTAATTTTATAAGTTAATAAATTTAAAATTATTTTTAATTTATATTAGCAATGTTTGATTAAAACATTGCGTCTAAAGCTACTATTTTTTTAGACCGGAGTTGTAAGCGGAGAAAAGATTGAATTTTAGTTCTCATAGTAATCATGGAGCATTTTTAGCAGATAAAACAATTTAAGCTATCTAAGTATATATTTTTATAACATATAAATGTCTTTAATTATAGCATATACTTGCATGACATA
This sequence comes from Zoysia matrella, assembly GCA_001602295.1. Classification (NCBI taxonomy): domain Eukaryota; kingdom Viridiplantae; phylum Streptophyta; class Magnoliopsida; order Poales; family Poaceae; genus Zoysia; species Zoysia matrella. The sequence continues at coordinate 216,802 of BCLG01000144.1, forward strand.
AAAGTAGAATAAATTTATAAAAACTTCTTTTATATCTTTTGAAATAGTTTTATTGAATCTATAGCATAGTAATAAATGCATCATTTTTAAGTGATAAAACAATTTAAGGTATCTAAATATATATTTTTATAATATATAAAGGTCTTTGATTGTAGCATATACTTACAAGATATAGAAGTATAATAAATTTATAAAAACTTCTCTTATATGGGTACAGCCATTCATATCTGCTCTCACCGAGTAGAAACACACTCTTACTGACAAAAAAAGATTTTTTTTTATTTTTAATATTTACCGTTATATTTTAATCTGATGGTTAATATTTTTTAAAGTGACATGACGTAACAAGCTATCAGAAAACACTGACGCTTTAATATATTGCGATGGCACGGCCGTTCATGCCTACTCTCACCGAGTAGAAGCACGTTACTACGTTGATCGGAGAAAGAATTTTTTTCTTCTTTCTAATATGCACCGTTATATTTTAATCCGACGGTTAATATTTTTTACAGTGACGTGGTGTAACAAACTATCAGAAAACGCTTGCGCTTTAATATATTGCGATAGCACGGCTATTTATGTCTGCTCCCGTCAAGTTGAAGCACGCTCCACCGAAGAAATTTTTTTTTTAATATCTATTTTTTCTCTTTACTAATATCCATCGTTAGATTTTACGATTAATATTGTTTAGGGTGAGGTGGCACAAGCAGGGTTGAGTGAACATATATAAAGAGCTTTAATATATTGCGATGGTACCGTTCATATCTGCTCTCGCCGAGTAGAAACATGCTTCATCAGAGAAATAATTTTTTTTCTTTTTTTTAATGTTCACCGTTATATTTTAATTCGATAGTTAATAATTTTGAGAGAAAGAGCAGCGAGAGGAAGGTGGTTGGACGGGCGGACTGCCGAGGAGGGCCGACGCCGGGGTGGGCGCACTCGATCGTTCGCCGTCACGGAGAAGTTTGTCGTGGTGCCGGAGATGCCGCTCCGGTACTCGATCGGCAGCATGATCAAGTCCGAGCCCGCGCCGTTCTAAGCGTTCGACTGGCTCCCGGCGTCCGGTAGCTACATGCACGTCATGTGCAGGCGCACTGGGCAGAAGGTACTGTAATCAAGCATCAGCATTGTAATCCAATTTGTTCGTCCTGGTCCTAGGCCTAGCAGAACAAAATAGTAAATCCACTAGAAAATCTGCGCGACAATTGCCGTATTTTTATGTATGTTTTTATTGTGCACCTTTAGTTAAAGCAGTATATTTTAAATTTATTATTTAACAAATACAAGTATAGTTGCTTTGACATAGATGACAAAGTTCTATAAATATATACTTCGATCTAAAAAAAAGTTATGGACATTGTCTTCAAAGCATAAGTGTGACTTTTGTTATTTATAAAATATTTAATAAAAAGTAGTATCCGTACACTTTTAAAAAAGTATGTTTAAAATAAATTATTTTTAATTTTATAAGTTAATAAATTTAAAATTATTTTAATTTATATTAGCAATGTTTGATTAAAACATTGCGTTTAAAACTACTATTTTTTTAGACCAGAGCTATAAGCGAGGAAAAGATTGAATTTTAGTTCTCATAGTAATCAAAGAGCATTTTTAGCAGATAAAACAATTTAAGTTATCTAACTATATATTTTTATAACATATAAATGTCTTTAATTGTAGCATATATTTGCAAGACATAGAAGTAGAATAAATTTATAAGAACTTCTTTTATATCTTTTGAAATAGTTTTATTGAATCTATAGCATAGTAATAAATGCATCATTTTTAAGTGATAAAACAATTTAAGGTATCTAAATATATATTTTTATAACATATAAAAGTTTTAAATTGTAGCATATACTTACAAGATATAGAAGGATAATAAATTTATAAAAACTTCTCTTACACTCTTACTATGTTGACCAGGGAAAAGATTTTTTTTTATTTCTAATATTCACCGTTATATTTTAATTCGACGGTTAATATTTTTTAAGATGACGTGGCGCAACAAGCTATCAGAGAACGTCTGCGCTTTAATATATTACGATAACACGGTCGTTCATGTCTGCTCTCACCGAGTAAAAGCACGCTCTTACGTTGACCGAAAAAAGAATTTTTGTTCTCTTTAATATGCACCGTTATATTTTAATCTTGCAACAAACTATCAGAGAACACTTGTGCTTTAATATATTACAATGGCACGGCTGTTTATATTTGATAACACTTGTGTTTATATTTTTTTTCTCTTTTTTAATATCTATTTTTTCTCCTTCCTAATATTTGATGGTTAATATTTTTTAAAATGACGTGACACAACAAGAGTTAAAAGAACGCACAAAATTTAATATATAAAGAGCTTTAATAAATTATGATGACACAGCCGTTCATACCTGCTCCCGTCGAGTAAAAACGCGCTCCATCGAAGAAAAGATTTTTTTTCCAAATATTCACCGTTAAAATTTAATCCGACGATTAATAATTTTTAAGGTGCCATTCAATAAATACTAAACCCTTCCATTTTTATCACTATAAACATTAATATGAACAACACTCCATGATAGAATTCAACAATGCCATTCTCATACGGATGGGATTTGAAAGTGTACATAAAACACGAATTATTGTTACAATTCTTAAACAGAATGGCCAAATAACTCTCTTACAGACTGCTAATATGCACAAACGAGTGTCCTCGTTTATCTGACATGGAGATTTTGAAACAGAGACCTGCACACCCTGCTCTCCTACTTGCCATGAAAAGCCTGTGACCTGCAGCTGGCGTGCATACAAGGCTTGCTGAAGTTTAGGTGGTTACCCTTATTGTGCTCCTTGATTGTGTGGCTTCCCTAAAGGTTGAGGTTCTCCTTTAGAAGTTATCATCATCAAATATTGTTGAGAGCACAAGCCCACGGACAAATTTGCTCCTTTGAGCCCTCTCCTTCTGATCCTTCTCTGATATAGATGGTTCAGCTCTGTACATTCACCATAACATTTTCAAGATTAAACATCGAAAGGTAAGATATAAGTTATTTTGGGTAAAGTTCATAAATGAAAAGAGACTTAAAACATCATTCAAGGTTCAGTTTCGCTCGGTTTTAGAGCTATTGAGTTACAAAAACACGTTTAGAGCTAGAAGTGAAACTAAGAAATTAAGCACAACCTATAAGCATCGGATTTTGCTCATTTCAGAGGTTTCCAAGAAAACATATACACATAGATATGAAAAGCAATACAAAGCACACAAGTGGTATAGGGGCCTGCTGAGAATGTGAACTGTACAACTATGAAGAAATGTTACCTAAGGATTATACAAAAAATGAGTAGAACTAAAGGAGCATCGAAATATTTAATATTTCTTTATGAATAGATAACATGGATATGTAAGTTTGTTAATACCTCAATGCTGTACCAAAATTAGAAGATAATAATAATGTTCTATGTAAATACAGAAATTAAAACAAAGATGAGTACAATGTGGAAAACTATGAACTTAATACACTGACCAGATACAATGGTATCGTGTCAAAGAGGAAGCTGAGTGAGGCGGCAGAAAGTACAAGCTTGAGGTGACGTACCTCTCTACAGTTTTTTCATCTGGGGATTTATTTAGCAAAAAGTTATTGTCAGATGAGTCGAAATGTAAATCTTTGGACGGTTCAGCCACAGGAAAATTACAAACTAAAGATGACAAAAATGGATCTGGTGCTGCAGGAGGAGGATTGGATACATAGGATGATCCACCAAGAAATGACTGCAAACCACCATCTCTCCAGTCCTTTCTAAACAAAGATAGCGACGAATGGGACCCTGAAGATATTTTCCGCATTCTACGTCCGCGTTGCATGTATTGTTCATTAAGGAAAGCAACAATCCCATATATATTCAACTGTAATGTAATGCAAAAACTGTTAAATCACATGTGAGCATCAGCAGAAGCATAATAAGGCCCCGTTTGGTATAAGGGAACTGCATAGGAAATTTCTCAGGAGACCATTCCTCTGGAAGGGAACAAATGAGCTCGTTTGCAACGGAGGAATACAACTTCAGTTCCCGAAGATGTGGTTGACTGGTGCACTGCACCTTGAGCTCGTTCTTAGCCAATTAATCCACCAAGACGAGGTCTCGCAGCTCGAGCTCACCTCGCATGTGCGGCTGGTTCCTAAAGCTTTCTATTGCTGCTCCCCTAGCTTATAAGATGGAGATTTGATTGCTTAGCCATGTCCATCAGGCAAGGAAATGAAAGGCAAGAAATTATCAGCCGTGACACGTGCTTTGTTTATTCTCACAAGATGCACCACGTCAAAGAAAAAACTGTTAATTCTATATTAAATCTAATCACTAATGGGTGCATTAGTGCCTTCTAAACATTACTTCTACTAAATTGTTTATTTTTTTAACTTAAATTCCTGTAGTTTTTTATTCCTGCAACACAAACACACAAACAAAAAAAATCAATTCCTTTGTTTTTCATTCCTGTGGTTTTCTCACATTCTCCCATTCTCCTTTCCTACATTTTCACCATTCCTCTGTTTTTTCTTGTTCCTACGTTTTTTCAATCCCTGCGGTTTTCTCACATTCTCCTTTTCTACATTTTCTCCATTCCTTTTCTACATTTTCTCCATTCCTCTGTTTTTCCTGTTCATACGTTTTTTCATCCCTGCGTTCCAAATGGGCCCTAAGGAAAAAAGAAAAGGATATATTGAAGAAACTTCCATGCTGCATAGTTAAGTGTCCTATCAAGTCCATCCCAACCCTGGTAACACAGATAGGGCACACCTGAAAGACATTTCAATGAAATCCGTGAGTCTTTGATGTAAAATTCATTATGCAGGACGTTCGTAGTCAAGGCATGTTAAATCCAAAAACAATTAAATGGTAAACGCTAAACGGGCAGTGAGACCTTGTTTAATATTTAGGCATTTAGACAGTGTTTAAACGCTGTCTAAACAGATTAAACTATAAAGGTGGATGAATCATTGTGATTAATTCTTCAGGTTCATAACTAGCAGGAATCCATATAGGACAAAAAAAAAACAATCATAGGAAAGTTTCATGAAACAGCATGACTGAAGCATTTTGAAAGACAAAATAGCTATATGTATAACTCAATTAATTAAATGAAACAGCTTACAATACAGGATGATCATCTGCTCCAGAAAAGGTTAGTACAGTATGGCAACTCCAAATTCTCAACAAATTAGCACAAATCCAAAAAACTATCCAGCTAGGCAGGAACTAATAAAAATTACCAACAATGGAACGAACTGTTCTCACATACAAATGCAAACAAGAATTAAAGAATACCTAATCCACAGCTAGAATGGAGCAACTAATAATAAGAAAGCCATCAATCGAATAAAGGATTCTACAGTGAATTTCAGAAGGCACCATGGAAAGTCAGAACCTAAACCGACCTGAACAACAAAAGCGCAACTAGTCCAATAAAACATCACGCCGGTACCCAAAATTAAAACCAGAATTTTCCCACAAAAAAGCATAATAAATCCAAAAAGCATTTCTTCGATCCAGCACATAAACACACCTACCAAAAAGCCATAAACCAGTCACATCTCCAAATTCAAGTCAGAAAAACCCTTAAATGCTTACAACTTTTCTTCATTTCACCAAAAAGGGAAATTATATGCTCTACACCACATCCAAAACTAACTACAAATCGCAAAGGGCTGAGATGAGTCTCCCAGTGGAATATCTAGAGTCCCCTACTTTCCAGCGATTCAACAAGCAACAATCATATGCCAACCAGTTCAACCTGAAAGCTCCATAATTGCGAAATGCCAGCATATCAATATCTCAAGCAACTGTAGTAACAAAAGTAATGCCACTCTCAACGAGTTGTATGTAATTATCTGATCAGAATTGGAAGGGAAACGGATGTCTGGATGAAAGCAACGCACCCCTGTCTTGGCCTCGACGGCGTGCTCGTCGTCGATGTGGCAGCAGAAGCCGACGAAGTCGAAGTCATCCCCGCAGAAGGGGCAATTGTAGGGCTCCACCCCTCCGCGCGAGTCCATCGCCTCGTCCCTGCCGGCGTCCGTGTCGTCGAACCCCATGAGCATATCTGCGCAGCAATGAATCAGGGAACTCACAGCCATCTCACGCGCATCACGCCTTTCCGCTGCCGCGTCAAATCAAAACTAACATGAATCAAACGGACAACAATCAAGGCCAGGGCGTACCGTAGCGTGACTGCAGGCGCCTCGCGACGGCGGCAGAGGAGGCCGAAGCCGAGGAGGTACGGCCCCATGGGTCGGCCGCGTTCATGGCTGGGGATCGAAGAAACCCTAGCCGGGGCCCAGCTGGCTCGGCTCCCCTCCCCTGTGTCTCGCTCGCTGTGGTTGTAAACCGAGTTAGCAATACCTTATTTCATCCATTTCATAATTTTAGCTCTTATCTATCCCTGCTCAAATCAACTACTGGCACGTAAATTCTAAGATGGTATTTTTTGTTATTTTTTTTGTTTGCAGATGTTAGTTTTTATTGTTATGATAAGTTTGCCCTCAAAGAATTATCCCATATTTGTCCTTAACTGAACCAAATGTGAACAATGTTTGAATGGTCTATCTCAATGAATATTTCTATTTGAAGCATATTTAATGATATTCTCTTATAAAAAGTAAACAAAAAATAATGAATGATTTTAACATTTACTATTTTGGAGCACCATAGTAATTTGATATATGCATATTCAAACATCCATAAATAAATTAGAACCGCAAAAAGATGTTCAAGTATACGTGTGTTGTTCAAGCATGCATGTTCAAGCATCCATACATGTGCATTGACATATTAAAAGAGATTATATTTCATCTGTTTCCAACAAAAGAGAAATTACTATGACACAATATTTTTTCATTGTAAGCATCAAAGTGACCGAGAAGAGGGTTAAATCGAGCACTGATACTACTAAAACTTCTTAACTCTTCCTATTTTCTAACAGGCTAACAAACAACTCTTAACAAGAGCAAGGCAACTAAGCACAAGAAGATAAAAAAACAACATATCAACCAAGTCAAACGCCACGAGAGCTACCAAGAGGAATCATTAACCACCCTATCACACTACTCACAAAAAAGTAAACGTGGAAAGTAAAGAGAAAAGAGAAAGATGTTCAGCTATTTTTTCTGAGATCTCGAAAGGATGGCGTCTTCTCTTAATCATCGTTGGAGAACTCCTGTGAGAGTACCGGTCCCTTGCGCTGTTTCCAAAATGGTGCTCTCAAAAGTATGCTCCACTTCCCAGAGTTAAGTCATCGACGGCCCGGGTGTAGCAAACAATAACCTCATGCTAGAGGAAGCCTTCAAAGCTCCGAGCGCTCTCTTTTGGTGTTTCTTTCTAGCGGAGAACCCGAAACAGCTCACAAACTTGATATCGTCTTCCACAAGTCTTCGGAAGCTCGAACAACAACGCCTAACCGGTCTAGGCTGCCATAGACCAAGAGCAACAAGTGTAAGACACTCCTCTCAGCCTCACAAGCTCTAGTAATGTATAGATGCTCTTTGCTACTCTTCACTAGCACTCAAGAATTCTCAAGATGCTTCTTTGTGCTCTTTTTGGTGACCTTTGCCTTTCACAAATGATCTCTCAACTTCTTTGGCCGCAGATAACCTCTAAAACAGCTCCCCAATGGTTCATATAGGTTTCAAGTCCTGAAAAGGCCGTTCGAAGCTATTGCCAAAAAGCTGACTGCTTTTTATAGTCACCGGACTGTCCAGTGACTGGGACCACTAGACCATTCGGTGACTTCTGGTCTTCGCCAGGCAAAAAACATTTTCTCTGGAATCCACTCCATATGATACCGAAACTATCTGGTGCATACCCTCACCAGACTGTCCAGTGACCTTCACTCTTTAGACTTTCAGAGATACCTCTTTTGGACTTTGCCTTCGAGCTCACCGGACTGTCTGATGACTTCTTCACTTCGGCTCCAGAGAACACCTCTTCTGGACTCTAAACTCCTGCACTCACCAGACTGTCCAGGGACACCATCGAACTGCCCCGTGTTTTTTGCTGAATTGCCTCCAAAAAACTACCTCTTTGGAGTTCTGCTTTAACCTTCATCGGACTATCCAATGACCTCGACGGACTATCCGATGACTCTTTTCATTGCTCAAACTTGACTTCTTCGAGATCTTCTAGCTTCCCGCTGCAACACTTGACAACTTCAAGCTTTCTTTGATCACTCAAGTGCCTCAGAAAGCCTAGACTATCCAAACTCTCTAACATTTGTAAAACCGAGATGAGTAACCTGATCTCTCTTAATAGTACCAGCTTTCCTATTTACTCAAGGCCTAAAACTAAGCCACATATGACTCTAAAACATCCTTAGCCTTAGACAAACTTCATCTTTAGAAAAACTTCGGAGCACCGAACCTTGAAGAAACCAACTCATAAAGGTTGAGAAAGGATGTTGATAAACCTACAACCAACAAATTAGTTCATGGTTTTTATTCAATCACCAAAATCATTCATGCCTTTTGAGGGGCTTCAAAGGTCATGAAGCTAACATCCACCAAGTTTTTTCGTGCTCTCAGTGCATTGATGGTGGTTGGACCGACATAACTGAAGTGGAGCTTGCCTCAATGAGATTTGATGTGCTGCTCATCTGACTTGAGCCGCCTTCTAACTGATTTGAAGCATGAACACTTGTTCTTTTTATTTTTCTCCTATGTGCAATAAAGAAATGAAGAGTTGAAAAATGAGTGTCAGTTTGTAAAAATGAAATGAAATATGAAATTAGATTGCTTCTTAGGTGGTTCAGCATCGGGTTACCCTCTTTTATATCTTTTCTATTGGTGGCCTGTCTCAAGACATATATGACATTTTAGAGGTGCCCTCTTGCTCCTCCCCACATGACTTCCCTTATATTTTGTACCTTTGGTCTCCCCGCAGTTCTTCTAAATATTAGTGGGTGTAACTTGAACCCAGCATTTACTTTAGGCCATCTAAACTTGTCAACCAATGGTGGAATGACTCCAGCATATACCAACTTGAACTTTTCAATATGGTAGGATGGGTGTACAAAGTTAGCAATTTTTTCATAAGGAAGTGATATTATGAAAGTAATAGTATGGAAGCAAGGCAAACCAATTACTTGCCATCGCCTACAAGTGCAAGTCCTAGCATGTAGATCAATAATGTGCCTAAAGTGTGTCACTGCTAGTTTCAACTTCATAGCACAAGTTTCTATTCTTGTCATTGAAAACCCTCATGATACTTGGTAGGATATCACTGGCCATTGTGTTGACAATTCTTGGCAAATGACAACAATGGATGATAAACAAATAAATTAATAATAAAAGAGATATTCAACAACAAAGACATGATTGTATGGATATATCTATCAGTTTGTACTATTGATGTTTAAGAAAGGACGGCAACCATTCAAAAATCCATCAACATAAAGCTTCAGTGCAACAAATACTCTTTTAAACATTGCTTTCCTTTTACTAATTTTGTTTCTATTGCAACAATAGAGCCAGGATACCTCTTTTCTACTTCAACCTTGAAGCTATATAGTTTCTGACAAATATATTCCTAACAACTATACAATTTATCTAATGCAATGCTCCTACCAGTACGAACTCGCTTGTATGGGATGTGAATATGGTACTTGTCATGCAACCTTCTCTCTAGTTCATTTGCTCCAACAGTAGCACTCTTCCTAAGCCAATCCATGACTCTTTCATACATATCCAAGCCTTCGTAGCATTCTTTGCCTTCTGATTTCTTTGCGTACTAGCAAAATTATGCCTTACTTTGCCTTCGAACCTTGAAGCATTATAAAAATCATTAGAGAAAAAAAGAAGCAACATGAAGAATAAATTTTAGATTTTCAGTCACATGATATTCCTCACATGGCAGTTCCACATATGCAGAAACTCTAATAACAACTCTACAAGCTGAGCAAGGATCCACCCTAAATACGAAATGATCAAATGTTAAGAAATTGAGAAACTCTAACCCTAGAACAGACAATAAATTGAGAAAATTACTCTTACCCCATTGGAATCCATTTCATTTGATAGGGATGAGAGGATGGAAAATGAGCGGGCTCGAACGCACTCAGAATTGCCAATGTTGGGGCGCATCGGCTATTTGCTGTCACATAGGGGACGGTCGTGGTTCAGGCCTGGAGAACGGCTGCGGCAGCGACGCCTTAGGCTAGTCGATGGCGTTGGAGACGTGCCCTCCAATGCGCCCCCTCGGTCTTCTCAGAGGGGTGCGGCTCGTGCGGTTGGTCATGTTGGTCGGGGCGGCCGTGGCTCGGGAGGCTGATGCGGCGGCGACGCAAGGCTACTTGGCAGCGACGGCGGTGACCCAATCTGAGGCGGCGGCGATACCAAGCGGCTGCGCCTCCTTGGTTTCTCTCGGTTTGGCTCTGGTGTTAGGTCTTCTTCAGTCACCTCCCAAGCAGCCAATGGTATTTTGATCATTAAAATTTTTGTAATGGTGTGGTCCAGTTAACAGGACGGTAACAACTCCATTTGATGATGTGGCAAATGGAAAGGGTAAAAAAGGATACTCCCTCCATACTATTATAAGTGATATTTTTGGCTTTTTAAAATCAACCTTTGACTATTTGTTTTATTAAAAAATTATAAAAATACAAAAATAAATAAGAGAAGTTTAAAGTATTTTTAATAATAAAATAAGATGAATAAGTCAAAGTTGACGTTGAAAATCAACGGTGTCAATATTTTAAAATCAAAAGGAGTAAGTTCTTAATCTACAATTTCATTTCTGAACGTTCCAAAAGATGGAGTAATAATCCTTATCACTCAACTGGCAGAACACGTTGCAAACTAATTTGCCATATCAAAACGCACGAAACTGTAGGATACACGGGTCTTGCATGCGGCAAGAAGAGCCGGAGAAGAGCGTGACAATCCATTCCGCCGCGTGCATCTCCACCGGCCGGCGCAAATCAGACCGCCGCCGGCAGCCTGGCGGCGGCGACCGCGGGCACCGCCTCCCCCGGCGCGAGGATCGACCGGTACATCTCGACAAGCGCCTTCTCGTCG
>BCLG01000144.1:227951-254486 GCA_001602295.1 Zoysia matrella
GGACGGCGCGCTCGTCGTCGATGCGGGCGTAGCACCGGCGCTTCCAGTGCGCCTTGATCCCGCCCTTGTAGGCGGCGCCACCGGACATGGCTGGCTGCGGCGCGCGCACGCACGTTTAGCTGTCTTCTTGGTTTTACCGAGAGAGGTTAGTCTGGTTCAGGTGCCAAGCTTTCTCCGGTGGTGCCCGTGGTGTGAAATGGCAGGGATGTGGCTAACTATATTAGTAGCCGGTGCTTAGAATGAATCGAATTTAGAAATCGATTACGTAATCCACAGAGTTTACTCTTCCTTGATTTCGGGTTCCAGTAGTACAGACTACTCTGTTGCTTTTGGAAATGGTTTTCGCGCCATTTTGGACAATTCCAGTTTGGCAGAAGCACTGTATCGAATTAGGTCCTTACGCCACCTAATTCGTACAAATTCGTGCATAAAGAGTGTGCTAGCGAAGAGCTTGTTTGTTTCCTGTGTTTGTCGATTTACATTTTGCTTTTTGTACGAGCTGCAACCTTTTTTTTACTATTAACGAAGCTATGAGCTGCAACATATGTGTGCTGTCACCTTAATTGGACATCCTACGGCGTTGATCTGGCTGGTACCGCTGCAACAGATGTGGGCAAAGCATGTTGATTATCACCTTAACTGAGCACCTTGTTTGGATGTTGAATGAATTAGCAAATTGGGGATCACGGACAATCGTTCTGAGGTCAGTCACTGATTTTTGGCATGGATCGATTTTCTTTGTTCTGATGAAAACCGCTGCATGACCTCAGGCGGTGGCGAGGTTCATGATTAATCATATCGGATTTTTCAAAGAGGATTTGGAACCGGAAGTTGGGGGGTTTGCTCATGCAAGATCCTATTCCAGGAAGAGCGGTCCTTGTGCCACTTGTACCAGTTGTTGATATGCACATTAAAAACAAAGTGATATTATTACACACACGGATCCAAAGTACTATACACCTTCGAAAAGGTTTAACAAATATAGCTTACATTACATTGAACAAGTCGACGCAGCGACTCTATTTTAAACATCACAAATACTTGACGACTACTAGCCAACCACGGGCAACACTCGAGCGAATGACGAGACTTCTAATCTTCGTAGTCAGCGTCATCCTCATCATCTTCGTCTTCTGAATCATAACAGCAAAGAATGTGGTGAGTACAAAAATACTCAGCAAGCCCTAACGGTATGGAGAGGTAAGGTACGTAAAAGACGAAGCAAGGAGAGACTTATAGTTTAAGTTTTGCAGAAAGCAAAATTTTATGCAGGGCCTTCCTAATGGAAAAGTTTTAAACAGAATGAAAAACAATTTTTATTATCTTTTAGTAGGGCAAACTTGAGAAAGGTTTTTACCTCTTCTAGTAGTTCTCATATTTTAGTCGGGCACTAGCACGTATCCATGCAGATCCTAGACACACAGCCAACACATTCTAAAACACAGGAAAACTAATCGTAGTGTGGTCGAATAAATAGCATGCCAATACCATAACAACGGTCTATCTGGAAGGATTTTACACTCTGTAGAGGTTGTACACTGTACTCGCAGGTTATGCTTCTCCTGATCAACAGAGTTGCATAACGTTTATCCCACAACTGCATAGGCTTCCACAGATTTCACCCAAGATGCATCCAGAGGCTATCCGTCGGGGTTTCATTGGGGTGACACGACGGTACATTTCCGAAGCCGGATAGTGAAGATTTACCACAGTCACGTCTTTTCCTAGTCCCCTACTAGCCGAGTATTATCAAACCAAAGGCTATATCCGTGGGCTTACGGTCCTATGACGCGAGCAATTACATGGTCGAAAGTTGGGCAGCGAGTTATCTTACGCCTTGCTCCTAGTCTTTTGTGTCCTACCGACCTCCTAGTGATTCAATGTGAAAAACCTACATAGCGAGGATAAGTCACTTCCATTTGTCGGGGTTCTGTGGTTGCACGAAATTGCTAAGCCGAGTACTAACGAACCGGTCTTTATATGGCAGAGGTGGCGGACTCGTCCACGACAGGTGGGCCAAATCGAAACCTATCCACCTATCACCATCACCTCTTGTGAGCCTCATCTCATGACAAAAATCATCCCTCTTCACCTAGCATCAGTTGCACTAATCTCAACCCCTTTTTTTATTTTCACGCACACCACCAAGCACAATTTAACACATTTTATAAATGAATAGTGTATGGTATGGCAGTGCAAGGCACTGCAATTGGGATCCTAAGCCTTCTACTAAACAAGACAACTTTCTGTTCTTTAAAAGTATTTAAAGACGGAAGACCTATGGTTAACAAAGGTGTGTAGCCAACAGCTAACAAGGTGGTAATTTACATTAACTACAGCAAGTAACTGATATCAATATAAATATCTAAAATCAAGTAGGTATAAAACTACACAACATTTTAACACAGTTTATAAAGTAAGCAAGCATTAGGCTCTATGGGTGCAGCCGTAAAACATAGGTTCAATGTGGTTCAAGGGGGGTGTTAGGACTTGCCTTCAGCGGCATCCTCAGGCTCTTCTTTGTACTCGGGCTCCTCGGGCTCTCCTTCCTCTTCAGGCTCTTCTTCAGTTACAAGCAACAATAACAATAAGACTACTAAAGGAAAAGCTACAAAACTACAAAAGAAACATGCATCAACAGAAACATAGAGTTTGGATAGCCTAGAATGGTAGGGCTCCTGATGGTGGTTCTAACAGTAGATTGGTGGTTGTGATCGGAGCAAAAACGTGACAGCAATGTGGCCGACAAGGTGGCTATGACGGACTGTGAGAAAAACTACGTGGACACTAGGTTAGGCCTGTGTCCACAACCCCTGGACACATGGGTGTCCAGAATCGAGGATTTTTCGCGGGCACGTAAAACTGTGACGTGTCTGTGGTCGTGGACACGGGTTTGGGGTTTTGTGAACACATGAGAATTGTGACGTGTTCGGAGATTCGTGGACACGTGGGAATCACGACGTGTTCAGGGATTCGTGGATATGTGAGAATCGTGACGTGTTCGGAGATTCGTGGACACGTGAGAATCGTGACGTGTTCGGGGATTTGTGGACACATGAGAATCGTGACGTGTTTGGAGATTCGTGGACACAGGTTCGAGGATTCGTGGACACGTTGTTCGAGGCTGTGTCCATGTCCGTGATCGTGACTGTGGACACGGGTTCGTGGCCGTGTCCAAGGTGGACATGCAACTGTGTCCGTGTCCGGTGACACAAGACCGGGTGTCGAACTCGGCGTGAACATGAGCGTGCGTGTGCGAGTGTCCGTCTCGCAGAGTCATGTGGCCCATTGGTCAGGGACTAGAGCCGCGCTCACTCTTCAGCATGTGTGTGCATGCCAGGGCGCGTACTGGGCGTTTTGGAAGCCCTTTGGCTCGTTTCGAGAGCGCACTGGCGAGTCCCGGTGCGTTTCGGACGTGCACTCCGGGCGGTCCGGGCGCACTCCAGGCGCGCACCAGCGTGGCTCAGCCTGCCCGTGCGCGGAAAAGCGCGGCCGAGGTCAAGTTTGTGCATACGAGTCAGACCTCGAACGTGCATAGGTATAGAGGGTGGTGGTGTGGTGCTCGCTGTGGACGGCGGTGAGCCGGAACAACGGTGTGGCGTGAGTGCGCGTTGGACGCGCACTGGGCGCGCTCTGGCGTGTTGTGCGCGCGCGGCACGGCCAAGGGCTCTACCCTTTGCCCGGTTTGCCTGCCAGTTGTCTAGAGGCTGGGAGCGTGTGCCTCGAGAGTGTCCCGTGCCATGGGGTGGCGCAATGCTCGCCGCAGCTGGCGGCTAGCCGAAGCGGCGACGATGGCGCGCCGAAGCTGCATGCAGCGACGGAGCCGGCGAGAGGGGTGAGGGCCCTCACAGGAGGATCCATCCCCGAGCGTGGAGCTGCGCATGGGTTCTAGGAACCTCGTGACGCACTCGGTTCTCCCCGGGGTGGCGCCACGATGGCCGGCGCCGTGAGCCGTGTGGTGGCGGACGACGGCTCTCGTGGAAGGGCCAAATGGGGTGCGCGCCGGCGGCATGGTGAGTTTGGCGAGCTCTCCCTCGGCGTGGTGATGATGCAAGAGCGTCGGAAAGAGTCAATGGCCGCAGGATTCGAGGGGAATTGCCGGTGGCTTGCGGTGGCCGGTGACGGGGAAGAAGGGCGAAATTCAAGAAATTTGGCGAGAAATTCGGGTAGGAGGGGAAGTATGGACCTGGGCAGTGCGGGGGCAGAACTAGGGGCGCGTGCGCGGAGGCAAAAGCCTCTTCTAGTTGGCGAGGTGGCTGGGAGCTCCGCTCGACACGACAGGGTGCAATTACGACCCGTTCACGCTCCAGTGGCCAGCTGGAGCGGTTGGGAGGCAGCTGGCCTGCCCCGTGTCACGTTGAGGGAGCACCCGAGGCGCGTCGGAGCGCGAGGTGCGGCCAGCGTCGCGGCATTCCATGGTCGACCGGCGGCAAGCAAGGGCGCGGCTGGCACTTAGAGCGCGAAATGACACCACGAGGGGAAATGATTAGCTTGACGGACATTTTCTTGCGCGCAGGATGCTATGAGGAGTCAATGCGGCGGCGCGGCGTTTCCGACGGCATACGTCATCGACGTCGTGCGGCCAAACGGCTCCACCCGAACCGTGCCGACAGCGTCAAGCTTCGGCCGTTGGATGGCGTCCGGCAGGGTGCCGACATGGCGTGGTTGGAGCCGCGCCGACCAAGTGGCGGGCGAGTTCTGCCCAGTGGGGGCGCGTCGAGAAAAAAGGGGCAGGGCGCGCGTGTGGGCTGGGCCGAGGAAAGAGCAGGCCGGTCCAGTGAAGATTTTGGGACCATGCGAGAAATTTGAATTTCCCCCAACTTTTGCTAAGGGTTTAGGAATTCCCCCAAACTCCACAAGACAAAGAAATAAACTCCAAAAAGAACAGAAACGAGAAAACGAGAAAATCAAACACTTAGCAATCTCAAATTTTAAATTTAGAAATTTCCCAATTTACTATATTGCTTCTAGTTTAGTTTCAATTTGGAAAAAATTTAAAAAGGCCTAAAAACTAGGTTCAAAGAATAAAAATTTTTAAAACTCCGCATTTTTCTTGGTTTATGATTTTTTTGGATGTGACAGCTCAA
Source organism: Zoysia matrella (assembly GCA_001602295.1). Classification (NCBI taxonomy): domain Eukaryota; kingdom Viridiplantae; phylum Streptophyta; class Magnoliopsida; order Poales; family Poaceae; genus Zoysia; species Zoysia matrella. Next base: position 233,039 of record BCLG01000144.1, read on the forward strand.
GAGCGACAGGACCAGACCCTTGAAAAATAAGGGTGACAGGACCAGAGAGAGCAAACTAAACTACAGTACTCCCATAAACAAGATTCTGGGTGGGATCCAGTGCAACAAAAGGCAGCAAACATACCCGAAAGAGAGCTGCGGGGAGGCCGCCGTCAATGCGATCGTGCTTGTGTTCGCACTCGCTCCAATTTGGACGGGATGGCGCATGGCCCCGGCGTATCATTCTGTTCTACAGACCAGCCAGGCACTCGCCAACTAGTTTACGGCATACCGATTGCTGAATAACAAAGCTCCCGGTTCGTTCCGGTGTGCTTCACAGATACGGCCTATACGATCTGTACCGATTCTCTTGGCATAGTACACTAGGAATGCATTCCATTTCACCCGAGCCAGCCCTCAACTCTGATGGTACACCCTACTACTACTACACTAAACCAGTTTGTCAATCAACCTCAAACTCGTAGTTACAACTTGGAATAGAGAATGCATCCACGAACAACAGATAATCAACGTCCCACGTAGCCACACTGATCCAGTGCATACAGCCGTGCAGATATACGTTCATACACTGAGCAGTGCTTCAAGGAGCTTCCACTTCCAGAAGAAGCATCTGCTGGTATTTGGTGCACAGGCCCCGCGCTGACACAGCTTTATGTAGATTTACCAATTCAAGGGATTCTTTGCCTGTTGGAGCTTAGAGTTGTAGGCACTTTCTATTTCCTCCTGCAAAATTACGTGGACAAACATTAAGATTTGATTTGCCTACATAAACTGCATTTGCTTCTAAGAAGTGAATAGAGCTCTAACTGAAAGTAAGCAGTCACAGCTTTTCAGAAGCAAAAAGATGAACACGGGATGTCTCATCTCATTCTCATGGTGTTCATGTATTAGTTGTTCACACGGATGGGACTGCAAGGTGGTTCCATGGAAATATAGCAGGACGAGCGGATCATACCTTGCATGCTTTCAGCAATGGATGCAGAAAGGAGGTTCTGAAAAATCTGATGTATTTCTCAAGGGACGTTCGCTCCCAACCTGAAATGTGTGCAGGGCTGACAAGAGGAACCGACCAACTGACAAGCCTCCATGGTGCTAAAGTGCCACAGCTTGCAATAAATTACAGAACAGTATCCTATCCTACAGGGATTTAAAAAAGGCGAATGTTTGAATCACTTACTATTTTCAGAATCAGTCTGAAAACCAGCAGCATTGAGCTCCCCTAAAAGCTGAGTTGTATAGTTGGATCAGCATTGTAACATGATGCTTGGAAGAATATGAAATGTTAATTTTCAGTTACAATTGGCCTTATGGAACATACCTGTGATAAAGTTGGAACAGCTTTAGGATCAAAGTCATCGCAGTTATTGGGATCAATTGGCACACAAACATGACCTAGAAAAAATATATAAAAGGGTGACTGTCAGCATTGGTGTGACTGCCATAAATATTCGATCCAGGCAGTTTCAAAAACAAACAGTTGATGTATCATAAATAAGAACAAACAAACTAGAAGTGCAAGCTTTATGCAAACTCATACATACATGATAATCACGTCAGTCATGGAATACTTGGACTGGAGTTTACTGTTTCTACTGAATAAAGAATATATGACTGACTCCATACTATTTGTGGAGCATGCAAAACTTGCCACCTTAGTGTACATTACAACCTACCTAGCACAGCATTATGTTTCATATAACATTTTTACCTGTTTTCGGATGTATGCAGAAGGGCGCTTTTAGTAAATGATTCATGTGCTTCGATACCTGGTTTGCAATATCAAGTTCATTAGGGTAAGACCAGCCACAAGCTGCAAAATCATGTTTCTGATGAATGTTTCTTTTACCTCCATATCAAGTCTAGGATATGAGTAAGAGAAAACAATCTCTTCCACACATCTACGAAGCCCCTGACCCTGAATCATAAATATATCACTGCTATTATTTCACAGTATAACCCAAATTAAAAGATAAAATAGAAGATGGAAGACAAGAATATTTCAATATCATTTGGAAGAGACCAAAACGAAGAAATGTTGACTGTCAAAGTGAAAAGTGTGTGCAAAAGTAAATAGGAACGCAGGAAGTAAATATGCAGCCACAAAGGATTGGTTAAGTGTAACTGCAGGAGCTGAAGCACAAACCTTGTTCTTTCCAGACTGTAAGGTTGTCTTCAATTGCTCCCATCTGGTTGCGTTGACATCTTCCTTTGAAATAGAAGATCGCCTATTTCCTTGCCACTTGTCATGGAGCTCACTAGCAACATCTAGAAATAAAATGCATTACAGCATAAATCAAATAATACACGGAACATTCAAGTGATTCAGAAACGTATCTTATGAACAGATATTTTTCTTACTTTCATCAGGGATGAGATCAAGTATTTTTTGGCATCTCTCTTCTGATGCAAAGAGTTGTTGGCTCAGTAGCAACTTATCCTCAAAGAAACTTTTGAGAACATCAGTGTACGATCGTCTGAGAAGTTATAATGTCAGCTATTTAATTATTACAATTTATGTTGGATGAACATAAAACTTGATAAGGCAATTAAGACATACGCAAGGAAAGGATGCAAGACCGGCCCAGTCAAGGATATTTTCTTTGATGTATTTTCACCACCCTGAGGAATATTAAAGTTAAAAAATTGACTGGTGGAGCAGAAGGTATCTGGAGCCACAAATGAAGTAATACCTTATACACTCGAAAGTAGTCAGCAACGGCAGCCCTTTGTTCATTGCTAAGCCTGACAGGAGAATGTGGATGTGTTTCAATTTCAGATCACAAAGAGAAGAAAATACTAACAAGGAGTTCTTTCAGACATACTTTCTTGCTTTGCTATCACAGACCCAGCAATGGACACCACGGCGACCACTGTACACCCACAGTATGTGATTGAAACAAAAATCATCTGCACCAAAATTTTAATTATAATCAATAAAGAAGTACATAATTCAGTAGAGTAGAAAACTAATTTGCAAATCTGAATTTACAGCACAACACAGTGGCATGCCTCTAAGTGAAGTATCCAGAATTTTGATAGCAATGGTCATTAAGGGCCAGCAGTCCAAGCAGACATCAGCTCCAGAGCAGCAGTAGCGAACATCATCATAATCAGATATATCCTGGAAGATTGAAATATTCCACAACTTGCAACAGTTGCACAGGAAAACAAAGTATATGCACGCAGAGGAACAAAGCAGGAGGATGGAAATGTCTGAGTTTCTTACAATATCAAAGATCAGTTCCCTCTCAACTGGTACAAAGACGTTATTGCCAGACTGGGCATAGGCATGACGCTTTGAAGGCTGCGGGCAAATATAAATTCTATCAGCAGTAGCAAACAAATCATAATGCAGTAAATTAAAATATAAATTCTATCAGGCAATAGCAAACAGATCATAATGCAGCAAATTAAAATCAACCACAAAATTATTGACATGTTTAGAAATGCTGTATCATACATCTACACTGTAGACTGGTCCAATATCAATCTTGAAAGGGCACTTTTCCTTGATTGAACTCTCCAGTTCAGCAGCACTGTCAAAGGACTGGAAGCGCAAGTAAATGTCATTCTCCAGGGTAAATGAAAACTCCCTACGTCCGACATAAGACTGATCACATCCAGGGTGCTTTCCATCTAAAACAACAAAATTCAGTCAGTGAAGAAAATATGAGTGGCACATAAACTGAAGAAACAAAGGGTGAAAACTAACCATTTCCATAGGAAAGCCATTTGAAGAAGTCCCCGTATGGAAAGAGCTTTCCTGCAATTGCAGCACTAATTCTTAGCACAAGCAGTAGCACAGAAAAATCCTAAACTCATCCCATGATTATACAAATGGAGCAGTTTTTAACAAAAAAAATTCAGATAGGTAAAGGCACGTCTAGTAACACCAGGTCAATTGCAAAATGTGGTAGGTTTTGAAAAAAAAGGGTACATTGATGAAACTGTGATGCTTGCAGCAAACTGGGCAGAACAAGAAAAAAACACATCCTAGCACATAGCATAAATAGCAAATTGCTTCCACGATTACAGATCCCAAAAACTGTTAAGGAGGATTTTAATTTCAACCGCGCGCGCTGAAGGGGAAAAACCACTTTACCGTAGTAGACCCGGAGGTAGTCCGCATTGAACCCTTCCAGCACCGCAGCCTGGGCTCCTACCAGCTGCCGCTGGTCGTCGATCTCCATGGCGTCGACGGCCTCATCCTCCCTACCCATCCTCTGATCGAACAGCCTGTGCCAAACAAAATAAAACATTGCAGAAGATGGACCGGATTAGGATACGGACAGAACAATAGGGCGAGGTATGGCGGTAGGGCAGCCGCCGTACCTAACACACCGGAGAAGACCTCTGTGCTCCCTAGTCGACTGAGAGATGGAAATTGCTCCTATCCCCGTCCTAAACGGGACGGAATCTCCTGCCCCCCACACACCCCCCCCCCCCCCCCCCCCCCCCCCCCCCCCCCCTCGCGCAGGGATCGACCCATCCCCGCTATATCCAGGCATCCAGCCTAGATGCCGACTACAAAAGGAAGAAGGAAAGGGCTCCGCTCACCTGGAGGAGGAGGATGCACTGGCGGAACGAGCCGAGCCGCTGCAAGGTGCCTGTCCCCGCCGTCCTTGCTGCGTTGCTGTGGTGCTGACCTCCATGGAACTGAGAGCTGCTGAGTGTGGTGGCGGCGGGATTGGCCGGAGTGGGTAGCGGTGTTGTTTCACAAAAAAAAGAGACGAGCGCTTAAAGCCTTCTGGCTAGGGCAGAACAGAGGATGGCGGGAAAAGACGAGGCCGCTCCCGCCAAGAATATTAAAAAAAAAAAAACCGCTGCGGACTTTCGGTGCGCTCTCTTTTCGGGCCGGCTGCAATGGATTGGATATCGTAGGTTGGGCCGCGATCCATTTTGCATGGATCTAGGGTGAAAATTAATCAAGTGATAATTTTAGGAGCATCTATTTACACCTTCAAATCTAATTTTTCAAAAAAAATGAAATTAATACATGACATATGAAAACTAATTGTGTCAGGTTACGATAATTTGAAAATAAAAGTACTGTAATTGAAACTGATAGTATAGATCAAAAATAGTATTTATAATTGAAAAAAATGAACCATCACAACTACTAATACAGGTGTTTCGGAAACATTTTGTCTAACTTTATAGGAATATTGAAAGTATTTAATTTGATCAAATCTAAAAATATTTATATTTTAAGAGGCAGTACACAATAACACATGCTATGCTCCTGTAAACAACCCATAGCTTAATGCCGAGAGGTCAGACCATACCATACTGGCGGAGCCACATGAGAGCCAGCTTGGGCTGTGGCCTATAAAATTTGCTCAAGACTTAAGGAAGTTAGTAGTTATTTACTTTATTAATCTTTATACATGATTAGTTTTGATATCTGTGCTAACACTACGGTCTAAAAAATATTAACCTAAAAAGTACTGTCTCCATCTACTTTTTACCAGCGTATTCCCCATTAGTGCAGAGATCAGGAAAATCATCTGTGCCTCTCCCCTTGGATAGCGCTTGGGTTTCACCTAATTGCCGTGCTAATTACTCTGCATGCGTGAAATGGCCAACGGAAGAGTCATGCAGTCAGGTGAACGGATAGAAGCAGCATGCATGGGACGAGCTGGTTGGTTAGCCCGAGGCTTCCAATTGAAATGCGCCGGTGAAATGTAGAACAAATGTTTTGCCTAATATGCTGATAAAATGTAGACAGAGAGAGAGAGAGCAATATATTAATATTAAAATTTAAAGTTTTTCATTCTTCACTATTAATATTAATATTAACTTAAAATAAATTTGTTTTGTTTTTCAACAATTTTTTTTATATATTAGTTTTGAGTTGATGATTTTTTTAACTAACAATGGTTTCTGTAGGCTCAAGATATAAGAGATTTGGAAGAGCACATATGTTAGATTTGTAAAGGTATTTGTACAGAGATTTTATTTATTAGATTTGTAAAAAAAATAATTCTATGTGTATTTTTCGTGTACACGTAGTCTAATCTATCTCTGTGAGAATATTTTACCGTGCAAAAGAAAAATTGTGTTTTTTTAAAGAGTAAAGATAGAGATAACTAATCTATAATATTTATATTTTTATCTCCCACTAACATTCATTTTTGCTCTCATGTTGAGCCACGTCATCTGGAGCATTGGATTTAATAATTTTAGACCGTTTATTTCATTGCTATCTATCCACGCGTCCTATCCCCTGGCCCCCTCCGTCCCCGGTCCCCATGGGCCACGCGCCACGCCACCTCCCCACCACCTGTCCAGTGCCCCGCGCCCGTCCTTCCTCCTCACCGCGCGCCGCCTTCAGTGCCGCCGCCTCACCTCCCCACACGCCACTTCCACTGCCGCCGGCCCCTCCCCGAGCGTCGCCTCACCTCCCCTCGCGCCGCCTCCACTACCGCTGCCTCCCTTCCCCCGGCCACGAGCTGATTCCCCCTCCCCATGCCCCATAACACTCCCACCCCCCTGGGTCCGTTAGTGTTGAGCCAGACGCCGCTTCCCCATCCCCGGCAGCACCTCACCTCCCCGCCCCAACATCCAGCACCGGCAGCCTCAACATCCAGTGCATCATCGAGGTCGTCTTCTCCATCTCCCCCCAACCCATTTCTTTGGAAATCAATGTGTTCTGAAATTTTTGTTCTATTTTGATGGTTGTCGGCGTTCTGACCACCGGCACAGTAAATATGCGATCGTGGGGGGTGGTGTGCCTTCGGATTCGATATGGCCTAGTTTAAGGCAGACTCAAGAAGATTTTAACCTGGTTCGGGTCACCTCGAGCGGTGTAATACCCTACGTCCAGGGAGCGGATTATCTCGGTGATAATGTTACAAAGGCGGGATCCTCTCTTCGCAGGAGGATCCGGGATGTGGGCGAGTGGGGGTGTTTGCTCGGAAGGATGCAAAGACCCTGGAGCTCGTGGTTGTCTTTCGTGTGTTTGAGGCTGTTGTGTTCGCGGAGATGTAGTTGTTGTTTTGCGTTGTCTCTTTTGCTCTCCGGGACTCCCTTTATACAGAGGGGGCCCGAGGTTACAAGTGGTGGGTCCTACACGATCCGTGGTGGGTCCTACACGATCCTGTCGTCTCGCCGACAGGTGGGCCCTTCCGTCGTTGTCGCAATCATTTCGTTCCGTCCAGGCGTGGCCGCGACCTGTCGCGTCGTGCGCAGCAGCGGGTACTGTGATGCTCGTCTGGTGTCACTGTGCCGGCTACAGTGCTGTCACGTCGTGTCCAGCAGCCGTCGCAGCTTTCTGCTGGAGTGTCGCCGTAGTGAATCTCGTCCCGTCCCGTCAGGACGGATGGCAGTTGGTCGTCAGAGTAAATGTACCATAATACGGTACCTACCTCCCAGGGGTCGCTCCCCGGGGGTCGGCCTTCGGAGGCCGAGGTCTTCGCGTGCCCGCGCGGCTAAGGCGTGACTGCCGCATATTGCCCTTGGGGAGGGTCGGAATCCGCGATCACCCGACCCCTCATCTTGCGTGTACGAGCGCGCTTTGTTGGGTACCCGGGGTATGTGATCCCGACAATGGTAATTTGCAGGCATTATCACCCGGCGACCGCTGGTGCTGCAGCTGCAGCTCCATAGGATCGATGGGGTTGTCAGGGAATATGCTGACTTTGGTAATTCATCTATTCTTTGTATGATTGTGTCTTTGCAGCTGCGTGATGTTTGTATGACAGATCGTTTTTGTAGACTCGCTGTAATGTTGTTTTCTCATATGGTGTCTTTTTACAGGCAAACGTTGCTGATTATTTTCTAGCAGATCTTGACGAACTCTCAGACAACGAAGCCTATCCTGTAAGTTGATTTCTATCTATTCCATGTTACTAAATGTGCATTTTTCTGTTCTCTGGAGCACTTGCTGACCTTATCAAATTTCAGGAAGAACACAATGAGGAAGTGATGGCGAACAGTGGAGGAAATTGTGTGCGTTACCTGCATTTTGGGTTTGTCAGCTGTTCCCTTGAAGTTTGTTTTGTTTTACTATAAACTATCCTCCTTTATTATTTTTCATATGCATGTATGCTCTAACAGAGATTAAACTTGCAATACTTGCATACATAGAATTATTTGTCTCGACTGTAAATTTTCTTTTAAACTATGTAATGGTTTAGGAGCCATCGCAGTGGTGCGATTAGGAGCCAAACGTCTGTGCTTTGTTGGGATCAAACATTAGTATCTTGCTCCCTGGACAAGATTGTTAAGGTCTGGACTCAGAGTCTGGAACATTTCAGGTGCAGCATACCCATGTGGAGGAACATGTAAGTCTTTCTGTTTGGTCAATTTCTCGATGCTATTTTTTTTTTGGCACTTCTAGGTACCACTTTTTAATATAGCACTTTTCGAAGTGAAACTTCTGTTATCGAAGGTTCTTTGAGAGAAGTTTTTTGTCTTATGAATATACTCAGATTGCCTATTTGATCTCATTGCATTGAGCACCTCAAAACTGAGAACACAACTGATTGGATATTATCTTTGAAATTGAATGCTATATGTAGCAAGAGTAACTAGAAATACCAAATGTCGTAACATTGTAATCTGTATTATGTAGATCAAAAGTGTCCTCTAATTGCTGATCTTATAGATTTTGTTATCCATTTTGTTCATGTGCTCCGTAGCTTTTGCCTATTATGATCCTTTCCTTTAAGTTTTTCTTCACCCTTTCTTTATAAGTCATCATCTACCCATCCATAAATTCCCGCGGCAACGCGCCGGAAATCATCTAGTTTTATGAATTACTCTAACTGGCCCTGCTATATCTTTCGCCTGGCTCTGTCACCTGGTATTTAGGCCCCCTTCATAGAGCTTTGGTTTATGAAAAATGGATTTTGGTTTTGGCTTATATGAAGGGGCAACTTTTAAATCGAAAGCCTTTTTTGGAAACATTCGGTAAACTAGCTTATGTCCTACTTACGATAGAGAGATGAGTTGGATAAGTATTTTTTTTTAATTTTTTTCTTATAGCCCATTTTTTGGGATGATTTGTGGTAATTTTTTCACCCAAGGGCTAATGCTCAAAATGTTATGTAAGCTTATAGGTAAAGCTGTTGGAAAAGCTGCAGTGCAACTTGTACCAAAGCACTGGCGTACCCAGTGAGTGGGCCACATATGCCACGGCATACCTAAAGTTTTTAGCTCAAATTAGTCTTAATACATGTCCTAACTAAATTTCTAATTCCAACAGATATCTAAATAGTAAATATACATAAGTAATCCTAAAGCATTGCTTTATATGGGTAACAAATTTAGTGAGGATGCTAATAACTAAATTTTAGATATTGATATAGGTATATGTTAGACTGCTATTTTTTTATCTAAGAAGTAACTTTTTCATCCATATGCTATGTACTGCTTGTCATAATTTTTTAACACTAAATACACTTAGTTATGCTGAAATCTTTAAGAAAAATACTTTAGAATATTTAGGCCTCCTTTGGAATGCATAATTTTTGTAGGAATCTCATAGGAATTTTACAGAAATTAATTCAATTTCACAAGAAAGACGTAGGAATCATGAAAAACTCCTTTGTTTCAAATGAGGTCTCAATTTTGAATGGCAGAATATTTGATAAGAGGATAGAACATTTGATGAGCAATGATAGAATATCTGATTTTTTAAATATTTTTCTTTTTTTATGAGTCTGAGCTATCGATTCATTTACGAGTTTGATGTTTTTTAGACCGCATGTTTTTTAAGATCTAAGTAAGCTAAGCCAAAATTTGATACTAAGTATGGAGCAGTTGACTGTCATCTTCAATGATCTCAAACACAAAGGACAAGTGCTATGTAGCTTTTCAATATTTTTTCTCTTCTAGCCTCTGATGACTGACGTCGCAACTATAATTGTTGCCATCTTCGTTCGTGCATCTGTAAAAAAAAAATTTGGCATACTTTTTATAAAATTTTAGCTACGCCACTGTACCAAAGAGGCCTTTAGATTGACGAACTCAGTTGTTTTGTTCACTCGCTATTGAGAAGTAATCTATAATACTTATATTCGTGTTTCCCACTAATAGTCATCTCTGCTTTGACATTAAATCACGTCACTCTTAAATTGAGTCCATCCGATTTTTCTGATCCTCTAATACTCACCGTCCAAAGAAATATCAGCGGTTTCTACTTCCTCACCAGACCGCCTACCCACGCCCGCACGAGGCACGACTCTTTGACCTCCCGTCGCTCACCAGACGTTTCCTCTTCCCAACCAATCTCTTCCACTTCATCTTCCTTATCTCTCCTCCATTTATTCCCCACCTCTCGCCACCTCACACCACGTCGTCTTGTCCACGTCCTCCCGAGCACACCTTGCTGCCTACTTCCTCCCGCCCCTATGCCAACACCTCACCGCCTATCCTCCTCGCCCCGCGTTCGCCCTAGCACTCCGCCAAATCAGACTCCGGTGAAGCTTCCTTGCCCCGCCTTCAAGGCTGAGGCCCCCGGCCGTTGCGAGGAGTGCTCGTCAGCCAGGAGCTGCTGCTTAATTTACGACTGCGTTGCCAGGGAGCTCTTCGTGGTGAACTCCGTAACGTGCCGGTGGAAGCGCCTGCCCTCGCTCCCGGCCGACGCATCGAAGCACTTTGCTCCTTGGCAACGCAGATGCCATTTGCTTGAGAGGGCAAGGCTGTGGGAACCGTGGAGGATGCGAGATGGGATTTGTTTCCATGGATGTATTTGAGACCCCGTCGACGCTACGCCGTCTACTAGTGCGGAGCACTTCACGTGCACTGTCAAGGTGCCTTCGTAACGAGGTACTCATCATCATCCGCTTGCCAAATGACGCAACATAAATTTTGCGTAGTTGTATTGATATTATTTTACTTCTGTTGACACCCAAAAACTGTTAGATCATCGTAGGTCCGGTACACTGTTGAACTATTCGGTAAGCTTGTTGAGTTTGGGGCATTTAGCACACTGAAGTGTCCGGTTTAGTGTCAGACTGTTCGACAACTCCTCTCGAATTTGGTGTGTTTAGCCCATCGAAGTATCTGGTATAATGCCGGATTATTTGGCAAATCCTCTCAGATTTAAGTGTTTTACACACCGGACCGTCCGGGACAATGCCAGAGTATCCGATAATCCCTTTCGGGTTCGGGTATTTTACACATTGGCCATCTGGCACAGTGCCGGACTATCCTGCAACTCTCTCAGGTCTGAAAGATTTACACGACGGACTATCCGGTGTATTACCAAAAACTCAGGTAGTGTCGATTTAAAAAGTTTCAGGCAGATCAAATTTAATGTGTTTCTTAATTGAGAGCATTCGTTGCTTTACAGAGTAAGACCATTCCACCTCTATAAAATAGAGGGCCTGTAGCTGGTTGAGGGCCATCTCAATTCAATCTATCATTTGTCTTTAGTTTTTATCTCTTCAAACCTTAATCCCCTCAATCCCTTCATTTGATCTTTATTTGTTGTTCTTCTTTTATCCTGATGACATTTGAAGACGATCTGACTGGTCTGACCGAGCTTGGATTAACTCTAAGAAGATTCTCCTCCAAAGGGGTCTCTCCCGTCCAAACCCGACGTCAAAGTGGCGTCGACGTTCTCACACATAGACGTACGAGTGGTGCATTGGCTCGAGATCTGTTTCTGCGTCAACAACTTCATTTTGTTGACATTTCAACCCAAGATGATATTAATGTAGGACATGAAAATCACGTGGAGATTTAATTTACCTGCAATGTTTCCAAGGTTTTCCATGACAAACGATGAGTATCAAGTGGCTGCTACCCCAATAGGCATTGAAGAAGGCAAGAGTGGACCATCATATCTTGAGAGGTCGGAAGAAAGAGTTTACTTTGCATCTTTTTATGATTACTACCGCCTTCAAATTTGGAGTCTCGGTGACTCTTTGTGGTGAGATGGAATGGATCCTCAGGCTATAGCTGGCCAACTGAGTCGGGCCCAATGGGCCAACCCGACGCTCGACGCGTTTGGCCCGACTCGGCACGACGGCCAGACGGGCCGGGCCGGCCTGAGGCACGACTTGAGCCGTGCCTGGGCTTGGCCGTAGGCCCGTTGGGCCGACCTAAGCACAGCCTGTTTAGATCGGCCCCGTCAGACCCGTCCTCGAGCCCGTTTAACTCGGTCGGCCCAGCCTTGCATGGCACGACCCGTTCGACCGGTTTATTATTTTATTAAAATTTAACTAGTTGCCACGGAACCCCTTCGCTGCCACCACTGTCTCGCCGTGGGATGACTTCATCTCCACCTCCATCTCATCCCCCCGGCCCAATCCCCTCCGCCCCCCCCTGCCCCGCCAAGTGCTAGACAACTTGACAGTCCATAACATCTATTTTTTAAACTATAATGCTATAACTGTTCACACCACTAACAAACATGTGTAAAGAGGTGACTCAGGAAACCTAAAAGAACATTACGGATATAAACATTGACTTATTACTGAAGTGGGACATAGAATGGATTCTCTGACCTTAAAAAGAGACAATGTTAGTCAGTCCATATGTTTTGAGAGGCTTCAGTCTGGAGAAGAGACACAGCAATTGTTGGATCTGGAGGAGACATCGAAGGGATTCCAGAAGAAAATTGTTTGTTCATAAGAGAATGCCACCGTGCAAATTGTTGTAGAATTCTAACATTTTCTAGGCACAGTTGTCTGAAAATAAAATTCATTCTTTGGCTTCTGCAAATTGGATCACAGACCAAATAATTTCTAGCAAGATTCTTGATTATCTATCAAACAATTATGTAGAGAAAAACAAAAAAAAATGACGAGAAATCTCATCTCTCAGCACACCAAACACCACCTGTGACAAACTGAACATAAAGAACTCAAGTTTTTAGAGTACATAGCTCAGTTCCCATGCCTTTGTCACAGAAAATCAGAATATATAAATTGCACTAATAAGCCACAGTTAAACCTGTGTTTGACATAGTATCTTATAGAAAAATCAACACTTTTTACGTGAAATACAAAAATACACCTGTTCATTTTATTTTCTTTATCTACCAGAAGTATGACATTCAAGTAGAAAATGGTGCATTTAGCAACTTGATGCATCTACAAGGAGACTCAACTTATGGTTCTAAAAAATATGGATTATTCAAATATTCTTTTCATTTAGACAACTACCACAAAGTGAGATGAAATAGAATAGTGAACTAAAGTTCCTCAACCATGCTTGCTGATCATTCATTTTCCCTATTGTTTTAGTTAGTTCTATGCTTTAGAATTACTGAAAAATGTTGGCTATTCTCAGGCTCTCAGACTGGCTTAATCTTTCATCATTTAGAATTTCATGCAACGAAAGCTCTTTCTCGTAGAGAAGGATTTATTCATTAAGTATCTGAACAACAAAACAACAGGCAAGTGATTCATCTAAATGAATATCACCCCCACACGAGACCAATTATTTCCCAAAGGATCTACCACATGCTTTCTCCTGCAGTTAAATGGCCCAATCAAACAGTCAACAATGAGCTTGCACTTCAATATAACCTGTGCTCTAAAAATACTTCAATGGCAGTGCTCCAGTCTTTTTTCTTAGAAAAGTAAAGAAAAATGCTTCAGTTAACCAAAGTAATAAACATACTCTGAATTCAATCTACCAACAGACTACCACAGAAATCCCAATTTTCATCTGTCTTTCTGTTGCCAGCAATGTATGTTTCATATTCCAGTGACATCTAAACTAATGACTCTGAGTAATCAAAACCTAAAAAAAAGGTAAAAACAGCAGTTAAAAGAGAAGGCTTGACGGTATAGCTGATAGAAATGGCGGATAACTGGCCAACGATGGGCTGTCGGTGCTATGGCTTCAGGGCGGTGGCAGAGAGGAGCACCTATCATGGAGATAGAGGTGGAGAAGCTTCACGAAGGATTTGAATTGGTGATTCCGCAGACCAGGAGGATGTGGAAGTGATGAAGCAGCGCCTGCCCGGCGACGACGACGAACAGGAGTCCGCCATGGACGGCGACGACGAGGACAGCACACTGCATCCCCCGCTGCCTCACCGCCAAGATCCCGGCATGGGCAGTCCGATCTGCAACGCCCCGCCGTGGGAGAGGGGGACAGTGGCTGCGGCCGAGTGTGGCCCCCACCTCCACCTGCTCTGGTGTCACTTCGAGCACCCAGGTCACCTCTGCCCCGATCCGCCCTGCCGCTGACGCCTCATCCTTGAGGTCCGCCTTGCCACTCCGTGCCGGGGGAGCGCGGCCATGGCAGCAATCAGCGGCGGATGGATCTGGAAAGGGGAGAACTGGTAGGAGGGGGCTGCTCAGGGCGAGGCAGGCAGGCCACGGGAGGCGCAAGCGAGGGGGCGGTGCGGGGGGAGGCAACGTGGCCCGAGGGGCGATGGGGGCAGAGGTGCGGGCCCGTATGTCGGCACAATCATCCATCAGTGTTAGATGGGGATCTAGCGGCTGAGATCTTCGAATGCCAGAAAGGCGAACGCCACCAAACACCACTTTTATAGGAGCAGAGATATGTCGTTTTACAATTCAAATTACGTCCCAGAAAAAGCGTCCCTTTAGCCACGGGTCCACCTCTCCATCACGCGTCTATCTCGCACAGGCTGCTCATCGCCCCAACAACTCATTTATTGCTCTATCTTTTTATCACTATCCATAGAGCACTAGCACAGCCGAAGCTCTGCTGCTCCGTCCGTCCGTGACTCCATCCCAGAACTTGATTCACGACTCGAGCGTTGTGGAGACCCTGCGTCGGGCTTGAGGGCGAGCGCCTTCTGCTGGGGTCTGACGGGGGCTCGGAGACAAGGCGAAGCAGCACACGGCGGCCATCCAACGCCCCTCATCTGCTTCCTCCAGAACTCGGCGAGGAGCACAGCGCCACGAGAAGCGTGGTGGCGAGCAACGGCGCGGGGGGGGGGGGGGGGGGGGGGGGGGGGGGGGGGGGGGGGGGGGGGGGGGGGGGGGGGGGGGGGGGGGGGGGGGGGGGCGCCGCGGCATCTACCTGCTCGACACATAGGAGCTACTCGTCGGCGACATCTCTGAGGGAGCGGCAGCTGGTGGCCTCGGCGGAGAAGCTCGATGGCGGTTCGGTGGCCCGGCTGAGCGGTGACGGCCAGCTGGATGGTGGCCCCACGACGAACCCCGGCGACCCCGCCAAGCTCCAGGTCGGTGACCCTGACAAACTTCGGCCCGTATCCTGCTGCCCGCGAAGTCCCCGGTGCAGATGGCCATGCGCCTCCTCGAGCTGGCGTCTTCGCGAAGAGCGGCCCTCTACGGCGAGCAGCAGCTTCGTTGGCGAGCTCGACAGCGAGCGGCATCTCGCGGTGATGCCATCCTTTTCCTCTGCTCTGCCGAATCGATGGCTACGGTGGTTGCGCCGTTGCAGGATGGTGAGCAGAGATGGGGAAGGAGCATTCATTACATTAGGGGCAGCAGGGTAAAACATGTTGCGTTGGTTTCCGGTTTTTTCTCTCAAAATGATATTTCTATTGGGACGGGGAGAGAGTATACCTATGTTTGAAATTTATATTTTTTTATATTATATAATTAATTTTTTTAAATATCTTTAAAATTTTTTTTAAAAAATTAATGGTTCGAAAGCACGGTTTGACCTGTGTAAAACCACTGGGACATTGATTGGTCTGAGTGTCAGCCCGCGAGCTGGCCCGACCCGGCTCAATGAACTAAGCGAGCGTGTCAAGCCGCCTCTCGGAGTCGGCCCGAGCCCAGATGGGCCCGTGCCGGGCCGGCCCGTTGGCCAGGTAGTCTGCTCTGTTGCGGCGTAACAATTTAACAAGCGCCAGCGAATGGATGGACCTTGGGTCTTAGATGACGACGATGCCGATTCCGATAATTTGAACAACATGGCACCAGAAGCATGTTTTGACTGGGATTCAAATGACGACGATGTTGTCTGCTACGAAGACAAGGACGAGTACCAGCATGCGTATATTTACATGCTTGGGTTTCACCCATATAAAAGTATTGTGTTCCTGATGACATCGTATGTAGGAATAGCCTATCGATTGAATAGTGTGAATATTCAGTATTTGGCAAAATTGTTAATCATATCATATTTTCTTATTTTAGTCAACCAAAACTGCTTGCTATTTCTAAACTGAGACTATGGTTCACATAGATTCGATTTTCTGATCGTGTGTCTGCGTTAGCATTATCAAGTCCACCTGTTTCTAAACTGAAATCATGGCTTACCTAAATTCAATTTTTCTGAATGTGTGCCCGCGTTAGCATTATCAGATACTATCAATGAATACCATTTTCAAAGGAAAGGTGTCAATAAATATTGATATGTCATGTATCTGCTTTTAGTAGTACTCATCTCATCACTAATTATAAAAATAGCAATTATACATGAATTTAAAAAAACTATCAAATTTATAGATTAATTTTGTAATTTTATCCATCAATGCCTGCAGCATCGCTGGGGGGGGGGGGGGGGTATCAGCTAGAGATGGCAATGGATATCCATTATCCGCGTACCCGTGGATACCCGACCCGATGATTGCGGATATGGATCTCATTCTTCGCCCGCGGGTACGGGTATAGATTTCATTTTAAACCCGTGGATAAAATAAAAACGGGTAAAAAAACTCTTATCCATACCCGCATATCCGTTTACCTGATAAATAGTCTAAACATATAGGTTAAAGTATACAAACAAAGCAAAGATTATAGTTGAAATTCACTTTTATCTTTTGCTCTAGTTATTTTTATCTTTTTCGAAACATAATATGATTTTTAGTAGTACGGCGTTGTCTAAGTAGCATAGGTTAGATCGGATATGCTCTCTCCTTCACCGCCGCACATTATATACATGGGTATATGGTATACCCACGGGTAAAAAAAAAATCCGTGGATATGGGTAAGGATAATGTTTTCTATCCATTGCGGGTAACAGGTATGGATATAGATAAAGATTTTTGCTTGTGGATAAGATGAACTACTATCCGCATATATTTTACCCGTTGCCATCTTTAGTATCAGCTAGTTAATTGTAAATAAAAGAAACTTATTAAAAAAACCTAAGTCCTATTGTTTCATCGTCCAGGAGGTAACACATGAAATGGATATAAACCATACATATTCATAAGAAAAATAAACAGAAAACATATATTCACCAGAAATGCTTCTTCATTACCGTCGCCTGCCCATTCCCTTCAACCAAGGATACGTGACTTGAAAAGTGAATGCAAGGAAATGTGTTATAGCTCGCCAAACATGATAAGGAAACATTTAGGCCTCCTTTGGAACGTAGGAATTTTACATGAATCTCACAGGAATTACAAAGGAAAAATGCAAAAAAAAGGGAGGGGGGGGGAGGGGATTCCCGCGTTCTACAGGAGACCTTATATTATTCGAGAGTTTCCATACCTATCATATTCGTTTATTTACAAACTTGAAGGAGCTAAAATTATATTAATTAATAATTATTAAAAATAATTTACCTCATACTCCCTTTGTCCCAAATTACTTTGTCATCCTAACATCTTCAGATCGTTTAGAACGGTGAATTTTTTTCTTTTCCCGCATTTTTCCTGTGAAATTAAACTAATTCCTATGAAATTCCTGCATTCCAAACAGCCCCTAAGTTTTTCCAGTTTACTTGTCATTCTCACTTCCTATTTTTTCAATATACTTTCTGTATTCTTAAGTACATCTCACTTTTTTACCTCTCTTTAATTTTTGTGTCCAAACCCGGAATGACAACGGACAGAGGGAGTAGGAGGTAAAATAACACTTTATTTCCTCGAGATGCAAGCAAATGGACGGTGCGAATTCTTTTGGTCTACCATAAAATTTATCAAAGAGAACATCTATGTTAAATTGAATTTTTTTTATAAAATTAACTCTAGGACTTGAAAACAGGGTTCACAAAACCACAAAAACCGGTCGACTAGTTTTTGGTTTAAAATTTTTAAAATATTCAATTTGAGAATCCGAAAAACCGAACCGTAAACTAAAATAACTAATGGAAAGCTGGTAAAACCGATTTGATTTCAAATTAAAAAATTTAAAACAAAAAAAACTGGTCGGTAAATTAGAGAAGCTGAGCCGTAAACAGGAGAAACTGAGTGGTTTTGGTTTCAAACCCTGATTTTTGTGTTTGTACCAGTTTTTACAGTTTACTGCAATAGTTTTCACAAAAACTGACCAAACCTCACCGACTGGTTTTAACAGTTCAGATGAAATCAAAAAACCCTACTTGAAAATAGGCAAATGATAAATGTAACCAGTTACCCTTAGTTCAGTTGGCTACTTGTGATCGAAGTGGTTCGCCGTGGCATCGATGCATTGTAAATTTTAGTGACATTTGTTCTTGCAGGAGCGCATGTAAAATTTTGGCTTTAAACAAATCTAACTATATAACTATATTAAACCTCTTACGATTTCTCTGCACCTGATTGGTCCATACTTTTGGACATTTATTCATGGATCAATGGTTCTTGATCCCCGTCTCCTCCCTCTGGACACCACCGCCCACGCCTCCTCCCACGCCGCCGCCTCTGCAGTGCGTCGCTGCCATCGCCTCATCCCTCAGGGTGCCGCCACCTCATTGCCCCATCTTCTCCCTCAGCCCACCGCCCCACTCCTTGACACCTCCTGCCTCCCTCAAGTGGCCACGACCACAGCCTCTCTCCCCTCCTCGCCGTCGACACCGTCCAAGCCAGCCAAGTCCCCAAGGCTGTTGGCGCCAAGTCTTCCTCTTCTAAGAAGCCCTCCACGGTAGTGCCCAGCGCACCGCTGCTACCGAGGGTGGGAGAGTAGTAGTTCCTCGCGGCAAATAAAGTTGTGCGGCGGAGGTGTAACGTTGGGAGCGTGGATGGCGGGAGCGGGGGTGAGTTCGACTTCGATAGGAATAAAAATACTAGACATACATACATGATGCAAAAAGAAACAGTGCTTTGATTCTTTAAAGATTGTTGTAGCAAGAATTTATTCTCATGATCAGGCAAAAGGAGTGACATGTTGTAAGCTTCATGACCTTTGAAGTCCCGTAAAAGGTATGAATTGATTTTGGTGATTGAATGAATATCATAGGTAACAACTGATGGCAAAGAGCCCTTCCTCGATGTTGTCTTCTGGCTTGAGCGCGTTTGATGACCCTGAGCAGTCAAGAGATGAGCCAACAGCAGTCAACCCAGCTTCAGAGGAGCAGCCACTAGCCGTCACTACACCCAACTCTCTAGTCGCGCCAGCGGAGGACTAGTTTTCTTCTAGGCCTAAGAGTTGGGAGTGAGACTTGTGTTGTATCGTTTTGAGAGGCTAGCTATCTTGGGGGTGGCCATGGATGGATAGCTAGGGCTCTGGTTTTATTTAGCGGATTTCATTGGCTCTTTGTGACATTTTGATGAGCTTGTATTTTATTTGATCTTTTAGCTTATTGAGATTCACTTGGTTTCTAGACTAACCCCTATGTTTTATATATTGTGTATGATTTCCCTTTGTGATGTGATTGTATTGCAGGTTCTCTAGTGCGTTGTGTTTCATTTTATATCCTATTGTGCACTAAACTTTGTCTATCCATCGTCTCTCTATATGCTTTCTCGATGCCATCTTTTTATGTAATTAGATGACAAAGGGAGAGAGAATCTTCACAGTTGGGAGAGAGATAAGCTTTCAAAAGGAAGACAAAGGAGGAGAACTCATGCATTTTTCTAGGAGGAGTCATCAAGGTAAGATGCTAAGTTTTCTTTTGAGGTGTGCTTCTTTTCTTTATCTCATATGTTACACCCGATTTAAAAGCTAAAACCAAATGACGCTTTATGTGTGCATATGAATCAAGTTTCACACATAAAGTGACTTTATTAATGGTAAAACAAAACAATGTCATGATAGAAGGGAAAATCAGCGATTATCGAATGCAGCAAAAAAGAAAACCAAGCGTAGCACTGCTTCCACAAGAAGTCGACCGAAGAGACAGCAAACCTAGAATTCAGCTTTTGTGTCTTCAAGGTCCTCTTAAACTTTTCTTTCAACTGAGAAGTATTTATAAAGGCAAGGTTGAGTACAGGATGTATTCAACAAGTGTGGGAAAAGATGACATGTGGCAACAAGGCAGAGGCAACATAGGGTTTTTTTTGCATAAAAGCACACAATAGAGACACATTTCCTATCAAAAACCTATTACTAAGTGATAGACATCGCATCTATAGACCAACATGCCTACAGCCTACTTGGCTGTAGCACCAACATAAGAACCAATCACAGTCTCCCACTGTGATCACCAACCAAACCATACTAAAATCCCGCTAATCATGTGAGGGTCCATGCAATGCTCATAACCGTGAGCACGACTGTCATGGCAGTTTTAACTCTGTAGAGGTTGTACATATTCCCCACGAAAAGTGATTTCATTCCCTGTTTCTAGGTGGACTAAAGAATCTCCATTGCACCTGTGCCAGCTGTGTACTTGCACTCTTCCTTTGGTGTGAGGGCCAAGAGATCACTTCAAAGCTTTTTCATAGCTTCCTCCAGCTTGTACATGCCCACTGAGATTTCACCTAATCAGTCACTAACCGTACCTTGGCAAATGCCCTCTCTTGTGCCAAGTGGTTCCTAGTCATAACCCCTCCTTCCCCACACATCTCTCTTCAGGCGGATCCAGGTGTAACCCGTTTTCTCCGCTCCACCAGTTGGCACGAGCAGAACTAGTCTCCACCACTTACTACGCCAGGCCGCACCCATACTTGGCTCGTGGTTGTACGGTTGCACATGAGTGCTCGCTCCACGAACTGGTCCTTAAATTTGGTAAGATAACATATCAAGTGACAGTGTCGATAACCCCGCAAACAGCTCTACACCAACCATATCACTCAAATCACTAATCTATAACCTATTAATTCTTTTGAAGCAAGTATAATAATGATAAATCAAGTTAATATAACCCATCCCGACAACAACAAGCTAAGCATATAATCTACCCAACAAAGAAGTAAAATAGGGCGACAAGGCATATTAAGGAAAGACTAGATAAACCTAACAATAGGTGCGTAATCAATTTGACACAAGCATGCAATCTACAAGAAAGGGTTTTGTAAGATAGGACACTTTCCTTTATAGTAGTATTCTTGCTCAATAATCTTGAAGTGTCGATTCTTTAATTTCTTGCAAAGCGGATTCGAAGCGTATTCATGTAAGCACACAGGCACAACAAACAAAGAAACACGAATCAATCACAAATAGGCACAAAACAGAAAAGAATCAATGGGAGAATGTCACGAATGCATAGGTTATTTCGATACGATTGTTTTGATATAAAATTCACTTAAATCGGAGTTACAGTTCAAAAGTTACAGTGTTTATAAGATTTCAGGGACTAATCTGTAATTACACTTAAGTTTTGAGGTCCTAATTGCAAACTATTAAATCTGAAAAGTAAGATATATTAATTTATAAAATTTTAGGATTTAAAATATAATTTATTAATTGATAGGTATTATTTTATAATTTAATAAAGTTCTAAAGAATTA
>BCLG01000144.1:257090-295186 GCA_001602295.1 Zoysia matrella
AGGCGCGCGCGGCCCTAGACTCGCGGTTGCTGGGCGCGGCCCCAACAGGCGCATCCAACGCGGCGGCTGCCAGATCGAGCTCGGTTGGATGTTTTTGGTTTCAGTGGTTCTAGAGAGAGAAGAGGCTGCGGCGGCTGGGTGTGGAGTTGGATTTTGGGTGATTGAACCCTAACTAGCTCTTATATACTCACGCTTAAATGGGCCACAATCTCTTACTGGGCCGAACGAATTGTACAGGGCCACATTTCGCACTTTCCTTTAAAATTTGTGATTTTAGTCCAGTACTTTAGACTCTTTAGTGTTTAAATTCAGTATTTGTAAAAATGCAGTTTAAGTTATTTTCTACAGCAGTGTGTAATTTAGTAGTGTTGTAAATATTCTTACATTTCATGTTATGGAATTTCAGATGTGTCCCTTATGATTGTTTTTTATCAACATTTCGTGTGACACATTATTGTGTTCCCATCGTTCTACGATTGAGAAATTTATTTTCTTGTAGTTACGCATAATTAATTCATCCTAATTAGGCTTAGCCTCATACGAGCAGAATTAATTTTTAACACAACAACACTATAGTTGCAATTGAGATTTAATTCTCTTGCCCACATTTAATTTACTTTAGTAAATTAGATGATACACACTTTAATACTGAATTTACACAGTAATTGAGATTTCCATCTCTTAACAATCGAGGTGGATTTTCTTACTATTCAGCTTGCAATTGAGATGTGAATTTCTTGCAAATTATATTTGAAATCGAGGTCCCTATTTCTTGCAACACGCAATTGAGATTTTATTATCTCTTGCCATCTAATGCAAGATCCTTACGATTATGAATTTGTTACACAACATCATGATGGTTTTTAATTAAATCTCTGGCTGTACCTATGTAGGAATCATGGCCCGCGAGTTCAAGCAACTTGCTCTAGATGGCCACAACTATCTTACATGGGCAATGGACATCAAGATAAGCTTGGCATTCCGAGGGATACTGGTGGCACTGTCTTCTCCAGATGAGAGAGAGGTACCACTCACTGATCAATACAAGTACAATGCTTTATACATCATAAGGCATCACATCCATCCTGATCTCAAAGCTGAGTATGCGATGGAATAAGAGCCAAGTGTTCTGTGGCTTTCTCTGAAAAACAGATATGAGTAGCAAAAGGCAGTCATTCTACCTGAGGCCAATCATGAATGGACTCACCTTCGTCTCCAGGATTTTAAATCTAGTGGAGACTGTAACCATGCTGTTCACAAAATCTATGCCAAGTTGCATTTTTGTGTGAAAGAGCCATCGGAGGTTGATAAGATAGAGAAAACTATCCAAACAATACTTCCTTCCGATCGGATCTTACAACACCAATACCGCGCTAGGAATTACCAAAACTATTCTGACCTCATACATGATTTAATTCAAGCGGAAAAGCATGATGAACTCACTATGAAGAATCATCGCCAACGTCTAGTTGGATCTGCTGCTCTGCCAGAAGTTCATCATAATGTCAAGGATAGCAAGTTCGATGGTTCTAAAAACCATCATAAGAATAACAAAGGGAAATTCAAGCGCAAGCGCAACATGAACAAGGGAAAGTCCAATGCACCTGCTCCGAGTAAAGGCAGTTCCAAGGCTAAAGGCGACAATATCGCAAGTGTGGGAAAGGCCAACACAAATTCCAATGCTCTAAGCACCCTACAAGAAAATGTCGTACTCCTCGTCACTTGATTAATCTCTACCAGAAGTCTCTTGGGAAAGGCCAACAGCTGGCAGATCAGATTGTGAGGCCCACTTCAATCTCCAAGCCAACAATGAAGTTGGAAGTCCGCAACAAGTTCCACCAAAACCAATCAGCGACATCCCTTCTCTGACTGTCGAAGATTACATGAACACGGAGAACACCATCATCGAATTCCATTCGAACGACGTGTTTGGAGACCTTAACTAGGATCCTACGTCTCTATATTAGATATTAATATGTCTAGGTCCCTGTCACTATGCTGTAACTTTTATATGTTGTCTTCCTATGTATTGTATCAGCACTTTGATACTTTATATTAATAAAGTTTGTATGTACTTCTATATGATTGAGTTGATTCAATTCTTGTATAGATCTTACAGGGGTCAATCTGATGAAGGAAGAATTATGCCTTGTGGATAGTGGAACCACAAACTCTATACTTAGAGAAACGAAATATTTCTAAACTCTTACAAAGAGGTAGGGAATGTTTTGACTATCACTGGACGTGATGCAACAATAGTTGGCTCTGGAAAAGCCGCTATTACACTTCCCATGGGTACCACAGTACAAATTGAGGATGCTTTATTGAATCCCGATTCAACTCATACCCTAATAAGTTTTAGAGACATCCGAAAAAATGGGTTTCATGTTGAGACTCATGAAGGCAAAAATGAGGAACTTTTCCTCATAACCAAAGATAATGGATATGGCCATACCATTTTGGAATGAATTCCTACCTTACCGTCTAGATTGTACTACACATACATTAAACCCGTACCACATGTTGCATACAAGGTAATTTTGCAGAATGTTAACGCATTTCAAACTTGGCATGATTGCCACTGGCCATCCCGGCATCGAGAAGATGAGGAAAATTATCGGCAATTGCATTGGTCACAATCTAAGCAATGCCAAATTTCCGCAATATTCAGATTTTATTTGCACCGCATGTGCAACGGGAAAATTGATCTTGAGACCATATGTTCTTAAGATTCATGCGGAGCCACTAAAGTTTCTTGAACGCATTCAAGGTGACATTTGTGGTCCTATACAACCATTGTTTAGACCTTTTAGGTTTTTCATGGTTCTCATAGACACATCTACACGATGGTCTCACGTGTGCCTTCTATCTACACGTAACCATGCATTTGCTAAATTAATTACTCAAATATTTAAATTACGAGCAAGCTTTCCTGAGAGTCGGATTCAAGCTATCCGATTGGATAATGCTGCAGAATTTTCCTCAAAAGCCTTAATGATTATTGTATGGCATAAAAAATTCAAGTACAGCACACTGTCCCATATGTCCATACACAAAATGGTTTGGCAGAGTCTCTTATTAAGAGAGTCAAGCTTATAGCAAGACCACTGCTCTATAATTGCAATTTACCAACTTTATGTTGGGGTCATGCGGTTTTACACACGACTGACTTAATACAATTGCGTCCTACTGCATATCATAGCACTTTCCCGCTACATCTAGCACGTGGCAATCCTCCAAGTATTTCCCATCTGCGTTCGGTTGCGCTATATACGTACTGATCTCACTACCGCAGCGTATTGCTATGGGCCCTCACAGGAAATTTGGGATCTATTTGAGATTCGTATTTCCATCAATCATTAAATACCTAGAACCCCTCACCGGGGATCTATTCACGACCCGGTATGCTGACTCTATATTTAATGAGAATCATTTCCCAGCATTAGGGGGAGAATTCAAGTACCACATAGAATGCTCGAAAATCAATTGGGATGATGAGACCATCTCAAATGCAGACCCATGTACACAAGAAACTGAGCTTCAAGTTCAAAAAATTATTGATTTGCAGAATACTGCAAACAATCTGCCAGATGCATTTACTGACTACAAAGGTGTCACAAAAATCTTTGATTCCCGCTAGGAATGCGCCGGAAAGAGTGGAGGTACCAAATAAAACCATTCAACTTCCTACTCTGAGCAAGAGGGGGAGAAGTATGGCCATACCGTAGGATAAAGCTTCTAGTAAGCGTCAAAGGAAATCGGTTCCAAAGCAAGATTCGCAATCTAGCAAGGACCGAAAAAGATCAGTAAAAGCTACTCAACCCCATGTTGAGAGACACAGAGTGGATGTATCACATTTGCAACCTAGCTCTCAAGTGTGCACTACAGATGAGGCTAAGCCATCGGAAGACTCTGACACACTCATATTGTGAAATCATGAGGAGTCACAAGGGGCAAAAGAAATTTCCATACATTATACTAGTTTCGGAGAATCATACGATCGTAAAACTACGATTGTTGATGCGTCATTCTCAGCTATGATTGCGGATAGTCTTCTGAATGATCTAGACCCTAAGACCATGGCAGAGTGTCAACGACGCTCGAACTGGAATCAATGGAAAGATGCAATCTAGGCAGAGCTAGCTTCGCTTAAGAAAAGAGATGTATTTTCATCAGTGATACCTACACCTCCAAGAATCTTTCCTGTTGAATTCAAATGGGTTTTCATCCGAAAACGGAATGAAAATAATGAGGTGGTGAGATACAAGGCGAGGCTGGTGGCGCAAGGGTTTACGCAGAGACCCGGTATTGATTTCAATGAAACATACTCTCCGGTAATGAGTGGAATAACCTTTTGATACCTTATATCATTGGCAGTTCAAAATCGTTTATCTTTGCAGTTGACGGATGTATTGACCGCATATCTTTTTGGGTCACTTGATTCGGGTATATACATGAAGGTTTCTGATGTTGACACAAACCGCAATATGTATTGTGTAAAACTAAACAAGTCATTATATAGCTTGAAACAGTCGAGAAGGATGTAGTACAACCAACTGAAGGAGTTCCTTTTAAACAAAGGCTTTTCCAACAGTGATGATTGCCCATGCGTTTTAACAAAGAAATCCTCCACAGGGTTCTGTATTATCTCAGTGTATGTTGATGCTATTAACATCATTGGCAACGCACAAGATATAGATGAAGCGCGCAATCACCTAAAGACGGAGTTTGAGATGAAGGATTTGGGTAAAACCAAATTTTGCTTGGGCTTACAACTCGAGCATCTTCCCACAGGAATTCTTGTATACCAGTCTGCCTATGTGCAGAAAGTGTTGGAGAAATTCAACATAGATAAAGCATATCCGTCCGAAACCCCAATGGTTGTTAGAACCCTTGAAATGGAGAAGGATCCGTTCTGACCTAGGGAGGATGGAGAAGAGATATTGGGCCCAGAGGATCCATATCTCAGTGCCATTGGAGCGGTTATGTACCTTGCAAATAGCACGAGGCCTGATATCGCATTTGAAGTGAATCTACTAGCTAGACATAGCGCTGCTCCTACCAAACGTCATTGGAGTGGAGTCAAAAATATCTTTAGTTATCTCCAAGGCACACAGGATCTAGGAATTTTCTATAGAAAAGACACTGATCTAAGCTTAATCGGATACACCTAATGCTGGCTATCTTTCTGATCCCCATAATGCCAGATCACAGACAGGTTTCGTGTTTTTTACACGCAGGAATGGCTATTTCATGGAAGTCTTCTAAACAGACTCTGGTAGCCACTTCTACTAATCATTCTAAAATTATCTCGGTATATGAGGCTTCATGTGAATGTGCATGGCTTCGTAGAATGATTAACCACATACAATAGTCCTGTGGTATTGGTACCATAGGATCACCTACCATTATCTATGAATATAATGCTGCTCGTGTTGCACAGATGCAAACAGGTTATATTAGGAGCAATGTCACTAAACACATTACTACTAAATTGTTTTATCCTCATGAGCTTGAAGAAAGCGGAGATATAAACATTTTGCAAGTCAAATCATGTGATAATCTTGCAGATTTATTCACAAAGTCTCTGCCATATTCCACATTTCACAAATGTGTTTATGGGATTGCCATGTGAAGGCTTAAAGATTTGCAAAGTTCAAGGAGGAGTTTTCTCTGAATAATTAACCTGTTATCAAACATCATATTGTACTCTTTTCCTATATGAGTTTTACATATGGTTTCTTATGTAGGTTTTTAATGAGGCAATATCTTCACAAGCATTCATGTCTATTTCCTGATTTTTCTTACTAAGGTTTTTAACAGTGGTGCCAAAGACATGAGTATACTGTACTATTTTCTCCTATTTCTCCCATTGGGTTTAAAGAGTTTTTTACTGTAAACAGTAGACGTCTCCTCATATTTTTCTCACAGGGTTTTTGAAGGAGTTACTACACGGAGTTACATACATAGAGTGCATAAAAGGATGACTGCACAAGGGAGAGTGTTACAAAATATTTCTAACTAAGTGTTCAGTCCATTGGGTGCCTCTTCTAAGAGGCACCTTCTCCACCTCTATATATATGTAACATCCATTGGAAATAAAGATTGATACTTTTGTTCCATTCCATTTGTCATTACACTTAACAACTGTAACGATGTGTATTTATTTTTTTTGAAAATCTCAGAATAATCTCGGTCATTAATTTCAAAATGGATGGATCATATTTTTTAGCAGACGTGGCACAATCTAGGGCTTCAGATTCTGAATGGATGGACTGGATTTAAAAGGGAACTAAGTGTATACGGAATCTAATCGTGGTTGTCTAATTTGGATCTGACGGTCGAGGGGGCTTTCGCCTGGGGCGAACAGCGGCCGACCAGCCACGGCCGGCGGCTGGCGGCGCCTTGGCCGCCCGAGCTCCGTCAAGCTCGACCCCCGGCCCCGGTGCGCAGTTTTCAATGGGGAGCAGCTTGAATTGAAGAGGAGACCGCAGGGGTTCTCACTTTGGGGCTAGTCAATGTCGGGGAAGGCCGGATAGGGGTGCGCAACGGTGAGGTGTGGATTCGGAGCTCCAGCAGCGGCGATGGAGTGGATCCGGCGGCGAAGCTCGACAAGACTTGGTCGGGCAGTGGTGGCGCAGCACGGGGAAGCTCGGCGCGGTGTCGAGCAAGGCCGGGGTGGCTCAAGGAGGCGGTGCGACTGCAAGCTTGGGTTGGCAGCTTGCACCTCAGATTGGAGGTAAAAGACGGCGGGGTCAGGGCGTTTTTGTAGGAAAAGGTCGCGTGAGGCGCAGGGAACGGTTGGAGAACAGGATAGGGACGCGGGCTGGCAGGCATGGAGGGGATCTCGGGGTGGCTGCGCTACTCCTGATCCTTCGGCCGGAGGTTAGGGATGACGAGATGGGCCCACACATCATTGGAAGGAACAGAGGGAGAGGTGGGCAGCTGGGCTTTGGGCCAGATTGGGGAAAAGGTGAGGGAGGATGGCCGGCTGGGCCTGGGTGTACTTCTATTCTTTTCTTTTTATTTACTTATTTCTTATCTAAATCATTATTAATTATTTTGTTATTGTTTTATCAGATAATTATTAAAATTTCCAAACGAGAGAATTTGTTTAAGATATTTTGAGATAAATGCATTTTATTTTATTTGAACCATTTCGAATAAAAACATATTTTAAGACATCTTTTCTTAGAATCCAAAATTCGGAAAAATATCTTTTCTTTCCTTTTGTTTATTTCCTTTCTTTTATTCATTCCTCTTCTAGTCCTCTCATTAAATTGTTTGAATTCTTTTAGAACACAGATAGATTCATTTGAAAACAACTTGTAATAAAAGAAATATTTGAAGAGTTTAATTTGGCAATTCAAAACATGTCATTAATTTAAGGTAGCTTTTTTTAAGAAATTGAGGAAACACCCTTTTTTTGAAATAAATCTCGCTTTTAAAAATAAATGAAAATTTGATTTTATAAATTAAAGTTAATGAAACATTAAAACTTTATTTTCAAGGGAATTTTAAATAAAATTCAGAATAAAATAAATAAATAAAATCCTTTTAATAATTAGAAATTTTACTTTCTATTATTGAAAAAGGTTCACATCTCCAAATTGGAAAATTTGGAGTGTGACATCATATGATCTCGTTTGAAAGTTATTGTGAGTACTATTGTTGTCATCGATCAACAAAAAAAGGGGAGACTGTAAGCTTCATAACCTTTGAAGTCCCCTAGGTATGAATTGATTTTGGTGATTGATTAAACACCATACGTAACTGTTGTGATTGTAGGTAGATGATGAGGACATCGACACCAATGATACATCCTCCTGTCCTACACCTACACAAGTTCCGGTTTCAGGTACTATGACTCGCTCACGTGCACTTCAACTTAATCATCAAATAAGTTCACTCTTAAGCTCAGGTTCAACTTATTTAGACAACGGAAATCTGTGTACTCTTGTGTTGCTTAGGAACCAAGGAGAAAACCAACCAGGAGATGGAGTCGCGCGGGCTGGATTCAAATCGCAAGATAGCACCAACTTCTAACACTTGCCACAACTTTATACGGCTCCGTTTTGAATGTTCAAGTACTTCGTGGAAAGCTTCTACTTTCCAACGAATCTAGCCCCACCATCATACGGCATCGGAGTTAGTGCCAATCAACATTTTGTTACAGAAGATGTTGCGTCACCCCAACTTGGGCCGTTGGCCCGTGTATCGAGTTGAGCCAATTAGGGGTGCGTCCTAGAGTTTCAGGACGACCCCAACACCCTCTGGTCGTCCTCCACCTTATTCAAAGGCCTCAGCCGCCACCAAGAACACTTGAGTTTTGGCAGACTAAAGTTTAGCCGTCGCTACTTCGCTTGCAGCGCGCGTGTCGACTAGACCGCTCGTCTTCTTGCCACCGAAACCCCACCTTTTGTGTTTTTAGATTGAACTCATAATTTTTATCTAGCAATTTAGTGCTTGTTCATCTCATTCTTGCTTGTATAATGATTGCTTGTAGGACGATCGTGGCTGGTTGATCACGATCCACAATTTCGCGCTCACCCTTTGGAATTATTGTGGATAGTTGTAGTTGGGCCGTGAGCGTCGCTTCCTTCCACCAATTATGATTACCATCTCCATCGAAAGATCGAGATCGAACCCAATTATGATTACCATCTCTATCAAAAGATCGAGATCGAACCTCGCATCACTTGGCATCAGAGTTCAAGGTTGTTCGAAGAGATATTTTAGATCCAATCTGTTATTTAATTACCATAATCCCATAGCCTTTTTGGCTTGTTTATTAGTACCATATAATTAGGGCTCGTTGAGTCTTCGGATGCATCGTTGTGTTGAGTTGCTGGTCTTAGTGTCTAGTTCTTTAGAGTTTTGAGTTCTTGTCACGCTCCAACGTCAAATTTGAATCCTCCAAACCTAATCACCATCCCTATTTTTTGTGCACCAGATTTGGTTGGTTTATGCACGTCCTTGGATTAGATCTACAATAGAAGAACGAAATAAACTTAGATCCGAGTTTGCTAGAAACAATAGATTCGGGTAACAAATTTTGTTGCATATGAAAACAACCATATCTCTGCGATCCGTTGCTTGTTTGCAACGTTTTTGCACAATCTAGAAAGATCACCGCATTAATTTTCCAACGAATGCTCACTTTCCAAAAAATTCCATCCGAGCACGTCGCAATCACAAAAGAGATCTAGCATCTGCTATATGTACTTTATTGCATCTTTTTCAGTCCAAAAAATAGAGAAAAAACCAAAAAAGCAAACCAAAAAACAGAGAGGATTGTTCTTCCTTCCACAATGTTCTTCTTTGTGACCTTCATTTGTGTCCTTGGCTCGCGTCTCTAGGACGGGTTTTGGCCTAGGATTAGCACAGTGCTCGTGTCTCTAAGACGGGTTTTAGCATTGGATCAGCATAGTACCGGTTTTGAACGATTACTTAGCTTGCTTTTAACTAATGCAGTACCTTGTATAACAATTTCAGCCGTTGTATAGCTCACATATATCCCACTACAGTTGGACATTGTTGTGCCGCGGTGTCGATACATTCGTTTCCTCATTGCCGACTTGTTGTTAACCGTCACCCTCCTGTTGAGCAAGGTGAGAATTGGTAAGAGCTTGTGTGGATGGGTAGAGAGTGAGAGCCTTGCAGTAGCTAGATCCTAGTAGTGTTAGGGAGTCATTTCTCTTCACCTATTGTTTTTCTTTTGTGTTCTGCATCTAACCATATCAGGCTCAAAAGGTGCTCGGGGATTCCCCTCGTACAAAGGGCATCATACAACATTTTGAGCAAAGGGTGAGGCTGCACATGGAAGGAATTGATGCAGATTTGCTAGTGACTAATGAAAAGCTGGGAGCATTAGAGACCACATAGATCCAAGGTAACAACAAGCTTGCTGCACTAGATACTTCAATTGCTACACTAAACACCAACCTCGCTACTATATTGAGGTGAATGGATGACCGTAATGATGGTGGTGGAAACCCACGCAGGACGACAATAACAACACCAATGGAGGCGACGCTAGAGGGGATAACTTTGATGAATATTCTACTGATACTGAACAAGAAGATCAAGAGGTTTGGCGTCACCAACGGTTGCGCCGCAATTGCCAAGGTATGGCTGCACGCAATAATGATGCCAATTTTGGTAAGATTAAATTTAAGATACCTTCGTTTGATGGTGCATATAATCCTGATGCATACATTACATGGGAAATCGTTGTTAACCAAAAGTTTGTTTGTTATGAATTTTCTTAAAATAAAAGAGTTAGGGCTGCTACTAGTGAGTTCACTAATTTTTCTTCTGTTTGGTGGCTAGAACTTGGTTTCCGGTAATGTGTCAGATACTCCAGTAACCGGACTGTCCAGTAACTTGCCGGACACTCCGGTCAAACAGGCACTTTGGACGAAATTTGAATCTAAGCAAGATTTAGCTAGTTCTAGCAAATTCCACTTGAATCAAAAGACTAGAATATGATATAGGAAGTAGATCTAAGCAATTAAACAAGCTAGAGGCTAGAGAGCAAGTAGATCGAAGCAAACCTATGAATTTGAACAACAAGAACAATATGAACTTGCAAGAATGAAAAGAGCACAAAGAGACACAAGATTTTACTCTGAAGTTCGAGTTCACAAAGGAACTCTACGTCTTCGTTGAGAGGTTCACTAAGAACCGGATCTCACTCGATCCTTTCTCTCACTCAAACAACCACAAAGGTGAGGTTGAGTTCTCCACTAGCAAATCCCTTTCGGGAAGAGGTGAACAAACTTCCCGGAGTGTCACCACACAAGTTGGGAGCTCCCGAGCACGCCTAGCTGTCTAGGAGCAAAAGCTCCAAGAATAACAAACTCAAATCGAAGCTCGATGGTGCCGCAAATGCTCAATGGGAGTGGAAGCACTTCTCTCACAATCCCTAGCTCAAATCTTGCAAGCTTAGGCCTTGGAAGGGAGTGGGAGAGTGTTTTTAGAGTTCAAAAGTGTTCAAGCAAGTGTGAGTCGCCTGCCCTCTCAAAAGGGGCTGAGGGGGGTATAAATACCCGGGCTCAAAAAGTAGCCGTTGGGTGCGGGCTACTAGGCCACCGGAGTCTCCAGCACTTTGCCGGACACTCCTGTGGGCCTTCTCGGGTAAGGCCTGTAAGCCTTACCGGAGACTCCGGCAATGTGCCGGATACTCCGGTAAGGAGTCTCGGGTTAGATCAAGATTTGAGCATTTTTGGCACTTTGAGACCTCAATTTGAGTCCTCCTTGATAGTACGGCATACCTAGACTCAAAAAATGATAAAAACTAGTATTTTTCCATGAGAAAGGCCTCCGTGACTTGATCCAAGAAAATTGAGGGGTCTTCTTTTTCTTTTAATATTTTTTCTTCTTTTCGAAACTTCTCAGCTGTCAATAGACTTAACAAATGTCATTAGCTCTTTGAATGGTTCGTCATCATCCATCAAAACCCACTAGGGGCCTAGATGCACTTTCAATCTCCCCCCCCTTTTTGGTGATTGATGACAACCCATTCAAAGGTTCAACAAAAAATATAATCAATGATTTTGGATGCTTGTGATATATGAAGCTCTCCCTAAATGTGTGTATAGACTTGAATTCCTTATTTTGGCTTTAACATTCCAAAATGTACATATTTGAGAGAAAATATGAGAGCTTCCCCTAAATCAAGCATCCGTGGGGTGCAACAGGTGAGTGGACATAACAAGTGTAATGCATATGACAATAAATATCCACACAACAAGTATATGAAGATCAAAAAGAACATTTCACCATTACACCAACACATATCATAAGCAACATATCATAGATAGCAACATAATAATCAAATCTCACAAATAGAGTATGAATAGAGTTATTACAAACTACAAATCACATAGTCTTATACTAACACTCACACAAATCTTATATGTCCATCATTACAATAATATAAGCCCGAAGATAAAGATAGATGACATGATAGATATCTTCTCCCCCTTTGGCATCACATCACAAAAAAGGAAAAAAAAGAAAACAAAGTGGTAAGCTCAAGGTGTGGTGTCTCTATCTTCATCACCTTCCTCATCATCACCCTCTTCTTCATCGCCTTCTCCTTCACTTTCTCCCTCGGCAGCTGCAATGTCCTCTTCACTTTCTTCCTCATTTGTTTCGGCTCCACCCTCTTGCTCATGTTCTTGAACCAACCATTGAGCATAGGCAAGAGATCCCAAGGATTGTCAAAGATAGGAGGAGTAGGGAAATCCGAATACTCGCGGAGAGGAGAAAGGTTGATGTTAAGATGAGAGGCAATCCGATCTTGTCTTGCCCCTAGAGTTTGAAATTGCTCTCGGGTCTTGCGGCGATGCTCTCTAATCTCTGTAGCGTTGTGAGTACATATGCTAAAGACTGCCTTGAGAGTCCGAGCAATGAAGGACGAAGAAGAAGACTTACGGTACTTCTTCTTGGAAGCACCGTGAGAAGGATGTGTGGAAGGCTCATGCGAAGAGAAATCACCTCTAGAAGATGGAGCTGCTGCACGAGAGGTAGATCCAGTGGATTTCCCAGTGGCCCGAATGCGATAAGGATTGTGCTTTACCTCACAGTAAAGTTGGCCATTGAGCAAAAAGTGGATCATATACATGATGTAAGGAGCATATCTGCAACTTCGGATCGGTGTGGTAGAAGTGACAATGATTTTCTGGGAGATGAAATCAAAAACACTAAAACCCCCTCGAGTGGCATCTATGTCTTGCATCCAGTAGAGCAAGTTCTTTGCCATCTGCATAACACTTGAGGCATCTCCAGACCGAGGGCACAAGGTGACACAGAACAAGGAGTTGAGATACTTGAAAAAGGGTTTCATCCCGTGCACCTTCCTGCGACTGACGGGTCCAAGCATTTCATCATAGAGAAAGGCTATCTCTCCATCAAGAAGAACCCGCTCAGAATGAATCTTGTGCTTCCCCAAGTCCTTCTGACCAAAACCAAGATAAGCAGCAAACTGTGAGTAGGAGACTTGGTAGCGGTTGCCCTCTAGTGCCTAGTGGAGAATAGGCTCATCTCTATCCCTGTCAATCCAGAGAGTAGTGTAAAACTAGGCAATTATCTCTTCACACCAATCTTGCTTGAGCCCCATGATGTCCTTGCAGCCCTTCTACTCACAATCTTCAATAATCTGATCAAAAATAGGATCCTCGGCTGCACTCATGTAACTCCAGTCTATCCACTTCATAGGAGTTGTTCTTACCTTTTTATCTACAATCACAGACTTGTACCAATCCATGTGAAAAAGATTGTGAAACCTATAATCAGCACAGCCAGATTGTCTCTCCAAGGAATAGGGATTGGTGTACCTCTTCGTAATTAAATCATGAGAACCCTTCGTGTAGTTGATAGGCTTCATTGGATACTCAAAACATTCTCGATTCCCAAACTTAGGATCTGTCACTGTATAGTGAACCTTGGTACTCAAAGGACGAGGAGAAAACTGATCATCAAAAGAAGTGCCTTGCCCACTAGCAACTCCCTTGCCCTTGCCAGGACCTCCACCGGTACTCCTCCTTGATGGCAAAGTGGTACCAGGAGCAACATCTCGAATGACAATGCCTTGGTCCTTCTTAGATTGCTTCTTGGAACCTGCAACCTTCTGTTTGCGCTTGGGACGCTTCTCCTCATGCTCGCTCTCAATCTCCAGCTCATTTTGAGGTTGAGCTCTCCTTTCATGAACTATCTGTCAACAAGAGAGTAGAAGAACCACTAAGATCAATGACAAGATAGGACAAGGAGGTATGAAAGATTACGCAAAATCACTGACGCACAGGAGTCTCCGGTAATGCGCCGGACAGTCCGGTAACTGGAGTCTCCAGCAAAGAACCGGAACCTCCGGTCCACCGAACCCTCCAGCAAGTTGCTAAATACTCCGGTCCCTCGTGTTCTTGGCAAGAATTAATGAGATCTCTCTAACCATCCGGGGCATTACAACTAAACTTTCGGCATCACAAGGATACATCAAAAGAAGATGATTCACCGAAGGAAATCCCCTATAATGGCCTACGAAGAGAGATCGGGAAAAGTTGGATTTTGAATAAAATACCTCGTTTGAGCCTCGATCTGACAGAGAAAACGATGGGGAATGTATGAGGAAGCCTCAAGGAGTCTTGGAGATCAATCCCTTGCGAGAACTCGACCCGATCCGAAGGATTTGGAGTGGTGGCGATTTTGAGGTGAGAGAGAGCACGGGTGGCTGTTGGAGACGAATAGGAGATGAACGTTGTAAGTGGGACCCGCAGAGGTTTAAATATCTCTAGGGCACCGAAGAAGGCTCACCAGACACTCCGGCAAAGTGCCGGATAGTCTGGTGAGCCTTCTCTGGACAGGAGCAGGAAATTCCAAAAAATCTTTGGAATTTTGGATTGAACTTTAGAGATTTTGCAAGAATAGTCTGTCATAAAGTGATCAGCAACAATCAACAATCAAAGCAATGATCACTTTACAATAAAATTGATCCTAAGACCAAGAACGATAAAATACTTTGAAAAACACTCAACATTTTCACAAGATCTTTTGTTTCACAAGCAAATAGAAAATAACAATCAGATGTGCATTACTTCAAGTCATATTTCGAGCATCAATGATATTAAGCTCACAGAAGCGCTTCTCATCTATAGGCTTGGTGAAAATATCGGCCAATTGGTCTTTTGTGGGTACACGGAATATCTCTATATCCCCTTTTAGTGTATGATCTCTCAAGAAATGGTACCGAATGTCTATGTGCTTTGTGCGGTTATGATCACAAGGATTATTGACAATTTTGATGGTACTCTCATTGTCACATAGGAGAGGGACTTTATTCTCAAAGTAACCAAAGTCTTTAAGGGTTTGCCTCATCCATAGCAATTGGGCGCAACAGCTACCCGCAGCTATGTAGTCGGCTTCGGCAGTGGATAGGGCAACAGAGTTTTGTTTCTTAGAGGACCAAGATGCAAGAGATCTTCTCAAAAATTGGCAGTCCCCGTTGTGCTCTTACTATCCACTTTGCATCCGGCATAATCCGCATCGGAATATCCAATGAGATTAAAAGTGGAACCCTTTGGATACAAAGCCCTAGGTTTGGTGTATGAACTAAATATCTAAAGATTCCCTTAACAGCCCTTAAATGACACTTCTTTGGAGCGGCTTGAAATCTTGCACACATACACACACTAAGTATGATATCGGGCCTAGATGCACAAAGGTAAAGCAAGGATCCAATCATGGAGCAATATACCTTTTGATCCACCGCTTTTCCACCGAAGTCAAGATCAAGATGACCATTTGTACCCATGGGAGTCTTAATAGGTTTAGCATCCGTCATCTTGAACTTCTTGAGAATGTCATGGGTGTATTTGGTTTCACGTATGAACATCCCCTTCCTTGAGTTGTTTCACATGAAAGCCGAAGAAGAACATCAACTCTCCCATCATTGACATCTCAAATCTTTTCATCATGACTTTACTAAACTCATCACAAAAGTTTTGTTAGTAGAACCAAATATTATATCATCGACATATATTTGGCACACAAATAAATCATTATCAACTCTTTTTGTGAAGAGGGTGAAATCGGCTTTTCCAATTGTAAAATCACTTTCAATGAGAAAGTCCCTAAGGCATTCATATCATGCTCTAGAAGCTTGCTTAAGCCCATAGAGCGCCTTATGAAGTTTATAAACGTGGTTAGGATACTCATCATCTTCAAAGCCCTGTGGTTGCTTCACGTACACTTCTTCTTTGATTGGCCCGTTGAGGAATGCACTTTTCACGTCTATTTGATATAGCTTGAAATCATAGTGAGTAGCATAGGCAAGTAATATACGAATTGACTCAAGCCTAACTACGGGGGCAAAAGTTTCATCGAAATCCAAACTTTCAACTTGTGAATAACCTTTTGCCACAAGTCTTGCCTTGTTCCTTATCACGACTCCATGCTCATCATGTTTGTTGCGGAACACCCATTTAGTGCTCACAACATTTTGACTTGAATGCTCCACTAAGGACTAGACTTCATTCCTCTTGAAGTTGTTCAACTCTTCTTCCGTGGCCATCACCCAATTCGGATCACGAAGTGCATCTTCTACCCTAAATGGTTCCAAAGAGGAAA
The DNA here is from genome assembly GCA_001602295.1 of Zoysia matrella. Taxonomy (NCBI): domain Eukaryota; kingdom Viridiplantae; phylum Streptophyta; class Magnoliopsida; order Poales; family Poaceae; genus Zoysia; species Zoysia matrella. Next base: position 273,219 of record BCLG01000144.1, read on the forward strand.
CAAAGGAGTAATGTTCACAAAAAGTAGTGACTCGTGATCTAGTGGTGACCCCTTTTTCAATATCACCAAGTATGTTGTCGACGCGGTGATCTCTTTGAACACTTTGATAGACTCTTGGGTGTGGCGCTTGAGGTCTTGGTTCATCTTGCACTTCTTCTTCATCTCCCCCTTGATCATTGCCCTCTTCTTCTTCTTGGGCTTCATCTTGTGTTGGAGGTGATGAAACATTGGAGGATGAGACATTTTGGATATTTTGTGGATCACGTGGACGTACATCACCAACTACCATCCTTTTCAATGCATCACATGGAGCTTCTTCATCATCTAAAACATCAAGATCAACTTGCTCTACTTGAGAGCCATTAGTCTAATCAAACACCGCATCACACGTGACTTCAACTAAATCGGAGTTTTTGTTAAAGACACGATAGGCACGAGAGTTTGAGTCATAACCAAACAAGAAACCTTCGTCTGTCTTTGGAACAAACTTGGATGATTTGTGTTTCTTGTTGAGAATATAACACTTGCTTCCAAAAATACGAAAGTAAGAGACGTTCGGTTTGTTATCGGTGAGAAGCTCATAGGGAGTCTTCTTCAAGATGCGATGAAGATAGAGCCGGTTGGTTGCATGACATGCTGTATTCACTGCTTTGGCCCAAAAGCGATCGGAGGTCTTGTATTCATCAAGCATGGTTCTTGCCATCTCTATGAGTGTACGGTTCTTCCTTTTGACAACTCTGTTTGTTGAGGGGAGTAGGGTGCCAAAAACTCATGCTTGATGGCTTCTTCGTCAAGATACTCCTCCACTTGAGTGTTCTTTAATTCGCTTCCATTGTCACTTCTTATCTTCTTGACTCTTAAGCCGAATTCATTTTGAGTTCTTCTCAAGAACTTTATGAGTTGTCTTTGAGTTTTATTCTTATCATGCAAAAAGAACACCCAAGTGAAACGAGAATAATCATCAACAATTACAAGACCTTATTTGTTACCGCCAATGCTTATGTAGGCTATTGGACCAAAGAGATCCATATGAAGCAATTCCAATGGCCTTGTTGTTGTCACGATGTTCTTGGCGGGATGTGGCGCTCTAACTTGTTTTTCGGCTTGACATGCTCCACATGGCTTATCTTTCTCAAACACAGCATTGGTTAGTCCTAGGATGTGACCGCCTTTTAGAAGCGTATTAAGATTCCTCATTTCAATATGGGCTAGCCTATGATGCCACAACCAACCCATGTTGGACTTTGCGATTAAACATGTGTCAAGTTTAGCCTTGTCCATTGAGAAATCAACAAGATAAAGATTTCCCTTTAACACACATTTAAAGGCAATTGAGTCATCCTTCTAAAAGCCGTCACACCCTCACTAGTGAACAAACAATTATAGCCCATCTCACAAAGTTGTGAAACGGACAACAAGTTGTTGTCCAAGGAATCAACAAGTAATACATTAGAAATAGAATGTTCGGTTGTGATAGCAATTTTACCATAACCGCGCACTCTTCCTTGTCCATTATCATCAAAAGTGATGCTCTCCATTGAATCTTCATTCTTTTGTTAGGAGGTGAACATCTTTTTCTCTCCAGTCATATGATTTGTGCATCCACTATCTAGCACCCAACTTGATCCACCGGAGTACACCTATAAAACAAGTTAAGCCCTGTTTTTAGGTACCCAAATTTGCTTGGGTCCTTTCACATTAGCCATGAGAGTCTTAGGCACCCACACACAAGCTTTTGAGTTCTTGTTGCGTGGCCCAACATACTTAGCAATAATTTTATCATGCTTGTTTTTCATGAGAACATACGATGCATCAAAAGTTTGAAATAGCATGGGCATATTATGAGAAGCATTAGCATGAGGATCATGAAACTTAGAAAGATCACTAGTGACTTTGGTCTTGGCTTGCTTCTTTTGGTAGGTTCCCTCTTTTGTGAATTTTGAGAACTCTTGGGTATTCTTCAATTCTCTAGCATTTTGCTTCCCACGATGAACATAGCCAATACCGTCCTAGACATGAGGGCGTCTTGTGTTCAAATATGCACTTCCTGTATATTCAACCTTCTTACCGTCAAGCTCTTGTTTCTTTTGATGAACTTACCCTTTCAAAGTTTTCACTTGATCTTTTAAGTCATGAATCAATTTGACATTAGTAGCACAAGCTTCAAGATCAATATTCTTACATCTAGCACAATGTTTAAAAGTTTTAGTTAGGCTAGGTGCATCTTTTGGTTTAGAGTTAGATCGAAGAGCATCAAATTGCACTTCAAGGTCGTTATGGGCCTTTTTCAAGGCATCATAGTCTCCTTGAAGAGCACCACTTGAACTCTCAAGACTTTTACAAGTCTCCTTGCATGAAGCAAGTTGTTGATCTAACTCTTCATTTTTACTCTTTTCTAGAGTTAGAAGATTCTCAAGCTCAAGGTTTCTCTTCTTTTCAAGAATGAGCAAGTCTTCTTAATTCTCAAGAATCTCAACTATTTGATCCATAAACATTTTGATTTTAGTGATAGCATTTTAACTTAAGCCTTTAAGCAATGCCTCATCATCACTATCACTTTCTAATTTCTCGTCACTACTAAAATATTTATGAGGGAGGTTGGATTTGATTTTTACCTTACGCTTGCCCTCCTTTGCCATCAAACATGTGTGTGTAGTGCACTTGCTCTTGCTTAGGTTGGTGAAGAGAGACTTGCTTGATGAAGATTCTTTGATAGCAAATGTAGCAATGCCTTCATCATCCGAATTGGAACTCTCTTCATTTAAGTCCCATTCTATTTCTAGATGGGCTTCACCGCTGTACTTCTTCTTTGAAAATTTCTTGTCCTTGTTGAAGTACTTCTCCTTCTTTTTGTCATCATCTTCTTCTTTCTTCTCATGTGGACAATTAGCAATAAAGTGCCCATACTTTTCACAATTGTAACAAACTCTTTTACCTTTTGTCTTGGGTTTATCTTTCCTCTTGTCATCACGGTAATTACGCTCCTTTCTCATGAACTTCTTGACTCTCTTGACAAGGAGAGCCATGTCTTCATCATCAAGATCAGAGCTTTCATCTTCATCACTTGAGCTCTCTTCAACTATTTTCTTACCTTTGCTCTTCTTGCTAGCCTTGAGTGCTATGTCTTGATTCTTTGAGCTTGAGGTGCCCTTTGAAAAACTCTTTACATATTGGGCTTCCTTCTCCATCATCTCATGGTTGATAATCTTTCCAAGCATTTCATCGGAGGTCATCTTCTTGTAGTTAGGGCTCTCACAAATTAGTGTACACAAGGTTGTGTTCCTAACCATGTAAGCCCTAATCATCTTCTTGACAACCTCATGATCGCTCTAATTCTTGCTTCCATAGGCTCTAATCTTGTTGACTAAAATCTTGAGCCGGTTGTACATCTCTTGAGGGGTCTCATTATCTTCCATTACAAATCTTCCCAATTCTCCCTCAATCATCTCAATCTTAGCAATTCTTATGGTCTTGGTGCCTTCATAAGCAACTCAAAGAGTATACCAAATCTCCTTTGCCGAGTTCAACCCATCAACCTTGTTGAACTCTTCTTGATTGAGCGATGAGAGAAGAACCATCACCGCTTGAGCATTTCGGTGGAGATCTTATTCTTATTCCAGAGTGAGTTCTTCATCATCATCACTATCCGGATATTCGACACCTGTACAAACAATATCCCAAATGCTCGGGTGGAGCGAAAATAGGTGATACTACATGTTGTGCCTCCACTTGGTATAGCTCACCCCATCAAATTGAGGTGGTTTACCAATGGGTAACGATAAGAAGTTTGTGTTAGGATTTTGGCCAGAATAATTGAAGGGAGTCTTAGAATAGTCCTTTTTAACTCCCTTCTTCTTTTTCTTCTTCGCCTCTTTGGCCTTCCTGCTGAGGAGTGAGAAGGATTCCGCATTACTCTCACTTGAAGAAGAGTGTTCAATCACTTCGTTTGATTTTTCGCTTGCTTGGCTTGATTCTCTTAGACCCATCATTTTCTCTCTAAGCGGTTAAGCTCGATTCAGAGAGTTTGGCTCTGATACTAAATGAAAGTTGCCTAGAGGGGGGTGAATAGGCAACCTAAAATAATTTCTAAAAAATCAAACTCAACGAACTGTCAGACCACCGGAGTCTCCGGTAATGTGCCAGATACTTCGGTAACCGGACTGTCCAGTAACTTGCCGGACACTCCGGTCAAACATGCACTTTGGACGAAATTTGAATCTAAGCAAGTTTTAGCTAGTTCTAGCAAATTCCACTTGAATCAAAAGACTAGAATATGATTAAGAAGTAGATCTAAGCAATTAAACAAGCTAGGGGCTAGAGAGCAAGTAGATCGAAGCAAACCTATGAATATGAACAACAAGAACAATATGAACTTGCAAGAATAAAAAGAGCACAAAGAGACACAAGATTTTACTCCGAAGTTCGAGTTCACGAAGGAACTCTACGTCTCCGTTGAGAGGTTCACAAAGAACCGGATCTCACTCGATCCTTTCTCTCACTCAACCAACCACAAAAGTGAGGTTGAGTTCTTCACTAGCAAATCCCTTATGAAAAGAGATGAACAAACTTCTGGGCCGTCACCACACAAGTTGGGAGCTCCCGGGCACGCCTACCCGTCTAGGAGCAAAAGCTCCAAGAGTCTCGAATCGAAGCTCGACGGCGCAGCAAATGCTATATGAGAGTAGAAGCACTTCTCTCACAATCTCTAGCTCAAATCTTGCAAGCTTAGGCCTTGGAAGGGAGTGGGAGAGTGTTTTTAGAGCTCAAAAGTGTTGCAAGCAAGTGTGAATCGCCTACCCTTTCAAAAGGGGCTGAGGGGGTATAAATACCCACGCTCCCAAAAGTAGCCATTGGACTGGCTTCTGACTGACCGGACACTCCGGTGAGACCTCTCGGGTTGGCATAGCCTGAGCCACCGGAGTCTCCGGTAACGTACCGGATACTCCGGTGAGCCCTCTCGAGTGCGGGCTGCTAGGCCACCAGAGTCTCTGGCACTTTACCGGACACTCCTATGAGCCTTCTCGGGTAAGGCCTGTAAACCTTACCGGAGACTCCCGCAATGTGTCGGATACTCCGATAAGGAGTCTTAGGTTAGATCAAGATTTGAGCATTTTTGGCACTTTGAGACCTCAATTTGAGTCCCTCTTGATAGTACGGCATACCTAGACTCAAGAAATGATAAAAACTATTATTCTTCCATGAGAAAAGGCCCTGTGACTTGATCCAAGAAAATTGAGGGGTCTTCTTTTTCTTTCAATATTCTTTTCTTCTTTTTGAAACTTCCCGGCTGTCAATAAACTTAACAAATATCATTAGCTCTTTGAATGGTTCGTCATCATCTATCAAAACCCACTAGAGGGCCTAGATGCACTTTCAGAAACGGGTAATGCAGGCTAGATTTGTTCCTTCTTACTATGAGCGTGATTTGATAATTAAGTTGCAACAATTGAGATAGGGTGCTAAAAGAGTAGAAGAATATTATCAGGAGCTGCAAATGGGTATGTTGCATTGTGAGATAAAGGAAGGTGAGGAGGCCGTGATGACAAGATTTTTGGCTGGATTGAATCGGGAGATCCAGGACATTCTTGCTAATAAAAATTACAATAAAGTAACCTGATTATTTCATCTTGCTTGTAAAGCTGAACGAGAAGTGCAGGGCCGATGCAAGAATTGCAGGTTTAATGTTTCTGCGAGTAGAGCTAATTCATGGCAAACACCCACGACTAGTGCGCCAACTCGACGTTCACCACCATCGTCTTCCTCCTCGAGTCGTGCCATGCAATCGGCATCCAACACCAGCAACAAGCCATGTATTCCTCCGACCAATTCAGCAAATCAAGCACCCACGCTATCAAAGGCTGCTGCAGTCCCTGCCGAGAGCACAACATCAGTAGCCTCTACAGGGAGAACTAGAGATGTACAATGTCATCGTTGTAAGGGCTATGGACATGTACAGTGCAACTATCCAAGCAAGCGTGTTCTTATTGTTAAAGAGGATGGTGAGTATTCATCCGCTAGTGATTTAAATAAAGATATACATGTTGCGCTTGCAGCTAACTATGCAGTTAACGAAGACCTTCCTAAAGAGCATATTGCTGCTGATGAGGTGGATCATTATGCGAGCCTCATTTTGCAGCGTGTGCTTTGTGCATAGATGGAGAAAGCAGAGCAAAATCAGCGACACATATTGTTTCAAACAAAATGTGTCATCAAGGACCGTTCATGCTGCCTGATCATTGATGGAGGCAGCTGCAATAACTTGGCCAGTACTGATATGGTGAAGAGGCTTGCACTTAGCACCAAACTACACCCTCACCCGTATTACATTCAATGGCTCAACAATAGTGGTTGGGCCAAGGTAACTAGATTGGTGCGCATTAATTTTGCTATTGGATCATATCATGATGTTGTTGAGTGTGATGTCGTACCTATGCAAGCTTGTAATATTTTGCTAGGTAGACCTTAGCAATTTGATAGAGATTCTATGCATCATGGTAGGTCAAATCAGTATTCATTTTTGTACCATAATAAGAAAATTGTGTTGCATCCTATGTCTCCAGAAGCGATTGTGCGTGATGATGTAGCTAAAGCAGCAAAAGCTAAAAGTAAGAACCCTGAAATTGCTAAATCTGTTGTTGATAAGAAAAATGATATATGTTTGAAAGCAATGTGCTTGCTTTCTACTAAATTTGATATTAATGAATTGATTGATTCCACTTATGTCTATGCATTGGTGTGCAAAGACGCTTTGAGTTCAATTTTCAATATGCAGCGTTCTTTGCCCCCTACTGTTGCTAACCTTTTGCAGGAGTATTCTGATGTGTTTCCTAGCGAGATTCCTCCAGGGCTGCCACCTGTTCGAAGGATTGAGAACCAGATTGATCCAATTCCTGGTGCCTCATTGCCCAACCGTGCATCATACAGGACCAATCCGTAGGAAACTAAGGAGATTCAGCATTAAGTGCAAGAGCTACTCGACAAAGGTTATGTGCGTGGGTCTCTTAGTCCTTGTGCCGTGCCAGTTATTTTGGTGCCCAAGAAAAATGTAACCTGGCACATGTGTGTCGATTGCAGAGCTATTAATAACATCACCATTCGATATTGTCACCCTATTCCACGATTAGATGATATGATTGATGAATTGAGTGGTGCTGTCCTATTTTCAAAGGTTCATTTGCAAAGCGGTTACCATCAGATTCACATGAAATTGGGAGATGAATGAAAAACTTCTTTCAAAACTAAGTTCGGGTTATACGAGTGGTTAGTCATGCCTTTTGGGTTAACTAATGCACAGCACTTTCATGCGACTAATGAATGAAGTTTTGTGTGCTTTCGTTGGAAAATTTGTGGTAGTATATTTTGATGATATATTGATTTACAACAAGTCTATGGTTGAGCATCTTGATCACTTACGTGCTGTTTTTAACATTGTACATAATGCACATTTATTTGGTAATCTGGAGAAGTGTACCTTTTGCACCGATCGAGTTTCTTTTCTTGGCTATGTTGTCGCTCCACAGGGAATTGAATTTGATCAAGCCAAGATTGAAGCTATACAAGGTTGGCATGTTCTAAAGTCCATCACCCAGATACAGAGTTTCTTAGGACTTGCTGGATTTTTCCGCCGTTTTGTGAAGGAGTTCAACACTGTTGCTGCACCATTAAATGAGCTTACCAAAAGTGGAGTGCCTTTTATTTGGGGTGAGGTACAAGAGAACGCCTTCAACATGCTAAAAGGTATGTTGACAAATGCACCTCTTCTCCAACTTCCTAATTTTAGTAAGACTTTTGAGCTTGAATGCGATGCTAGTGGAATTTGTTTGAGTGGTGTTTTGCTACAAGAAGGAAAACTATTGCATATTTTTGTGAGAAATTGAGTGAGTCTATGCTGAATTATTATACTTACGATAAGGACTTGTATGCTCTTGTACGAAGTTTGGAAACATAGCAACATTATTTGTGGCCCAAAGAATTTGTCATACATTGTGATCATGAATCATTGAAACATATTCGTAGTCAAAGCAATTTGAATTGTAGGCATGCCAAATGGGTTGAATTCGTTGAGTCTTTTCCTTATGTTATCAAACATAAAAGGGAAAAGAGAATGTCATTGCTGATGCTTTGTCTAGATGATATACTTTGTTGACACAACTTGATCATAAAATATTTGGGTTAGAAACAATTAAAGAACTGTATGTGCATGATGCTGATTTCAAAGATGTGTTGCGGCATTATAAAGATGGAAAGTCATGGAACAAATTCATCCTCAATGATGGGTTTATGTTTAGGGCTAGCCAGCTATGCGTTTCAGCTAGCTCTGTTTGTTTGTTGTTGTTACATTAAGCGCATGGAGGAGGGCTGATGGGGCATTTTGGAGTAAAGAAGACGTAGGATATTCTTAGTGGTCACTTCTTTTGGCATAAGATGAGACAAGATGTAGAGAGGACATGTCAAAAGGATAAGTCACAATTAAATTCATATGGTTTGTATATGCCTCTACATGTTCCTAGCGTTCCTTGGGAAGACATTTCAATGGATTTTGGTGTTGGGATTGCCTAGGACTAGGAAGAGATGTGATAGCATATTAGTTGTCGTGGATAGAAAATGGCACATTTCATCAAATGTCAGAAAAATGATGATTCTACTCATATTGCTAATTTTTTTCTTTGGAGGCGTTTGCATGATGTGCCAAATACAATTGTCTCTGATCATAATACTAAATATTTTAGTCATTTTTGAGAATGTTATGGGCTAAATGGGGACTAAGCTTTTATTTTCTATCACTTGTCATCCCCAAACTGATGGTCAAACCAAAGTTGTGAATTGAACTTTATCCACTATGTTAAGGGCTATTTTGAAACAGAACATTAAAATGTGAGAAGAATGTTTACGTCATATTGAGTTTGCTTATAATCGTTCGCTATGTTCTACCACAAAGAAGTGCCCTTTTGAGATAGTTTATGATTTGAAACCACATGCCCCTGTTAATTTAATGCCTTTTCCAACATCTAAAAAGGGTAAATTTTGATACTAAGCAACGTGCCGAGTTGATGCTAAAACTACATGAAACAACTAAAGAAAACATAGTGCGAATGAATGCTAAATCTAAGATAGCTAGTGACAGAGGTAGAAAGCAATTATCTTTTGAACTAGGAGGTTTGGTTTGGTTATATTTAAGAAAGGATAGATTTCCAGAGTTAAGAAAGTCTAAGCGGATACCTAGAGCTGACGGACCTTTAAAGGTGTTGTCAAAAATTAATGACAATGCATATAAGCTTGATCTGCCCGCAGATTTTGGGGTTAGTCCCACATTTAACATTGTATATTTGAAGCCATATTTGGGTGAGAAAGATGAACTAGAGTCGAGGACGACTCAAATGCAAGAAGGGGGAGATGATGAGGACATCAACACCAACGATACATCCTGCTCCCCTACACCTACACAATTTCGGGTTACAAGTCCTATGACTCGCGCATGTGCATCAACTTAATCGTTAAGTAAGTTCGCTCTTAAGCTCAAATTCAACTTATTTACACAATGGAAATTCGTGTACCCTTGTGTTGCTTAGGAACCAAGGAGAAAATCAACTAGGAGATGGGGTCGCACAGGCTGGATTCGGATTGCAGGACAGCACCAACTTCTAATGCCTGCCACGACTTCATACGGGCTCTGTTTTGGACGTTCAATTACTTCGTGGAAAGCTTATCACGTCTACTTTCCAACGGATCCAACCCCACCTTCATAAGGCATTGAAGTTCGTGCCAATCAATATTTTTCTACAGAAAGTGATGTGTCACCTCAACTTGGGCCATTGACCCGTGTACCAAGTTGAGCCCATTAGGGGCATGTCCTAGAGTTTCAGGATGATCCCAACATCTCCTGGTCGTCCTCTACCCTGTTCAAAGGCCTCAGCCGCCACCAAGAACACCTGTGTTTTGGTAGATTAAAGTTTAGCCGCTGCTACTTCGCTTGTAGCGCGCGTGTAGACTAGATCGCCTGCCTTCTTGCCATCGGAACCCCACCTTTTGTGTTTTCGGATTGAACTCATATTTTTTATCTAGCAAATTAGTTCTTGTTCATCTCGTTCTTGCTTGTTCTATGATTGCTTGCAGGACGAGTGCCCTCGTGGCTGGTTGATCGCGCTCCACAAGTTCACGCTCACCCTCTAGAATCGATGTATCTGTCACTAAGGTGCAACGTCATAGACAGTTGTAGTTGGGCCGTGAGCATCACTTCCTTCCACTAATCGTGATTACCATCTCCATCAAAAGATCGGGACCAAATCTCGCATAAATAGGTAACGGTTGTAATTGTAGGTACCACCCTGCTATTTATACTACAACATGGTGGGCTTCTTCTATAGATGACAAGGATGATCTCAAGAAGAGGAGTTCCAAGCTTCGGTGGACCAAGGCTAAGGACTAACTAGAGAGTCCATAGGATCATCGATATTATTAAGAGAGGTCAAGTCATTCGTTCTCAAGTTATATAAGTGTTAGGGGGTATGAATGCTCTTAGTTACCTCAGAAAGCATTGAAGATTGCAAAGGAAGCAAATCCAGCGAAGCCGAAGTCAAGACGAAGTCGAAAGCAGTTGCAGATGAGTCACCGGCAGTCCGGTAAGACAGAGTCCAAAAGAGGTGTCTTTGAAAGTCCAAAGGTGGAGGTCACCAGACAGTCCGATGAAAGTATGCACTGAACAATTCAGTGTCATATGGAATGGATAGAGAGGGTGTTTCTCTGGTCTACTGATAGGAGTCATGGAACAGCCCAGTGGTGCACCGGATAGTCTGGTGGTAGGAGTCAGCAGATAGTCCAGTGGTGCGCTGGACAGTCCGGTGGGAGGAGTCACCAGACAGTTCGATGACTGGCAAAAGCAGTTAGCTTTATGACATCACTTTTTAACAGTTATTTTTGGTCTTGGAGCCTATTTAAACCATGGAGGGGGATGTTTTGCCGTGTGCCTGAGATCTGATTTGCTGGAGCAAACATGAGAGGTCAAGGGACACCAAGAAGAGATCATAACATAAGATTGAAGATCTTTGGTGCTAGTAGGAGAGTAGTAGGAGCATTCATACACTTATAGAGCTTGTGGGGCTTTAAGAGGAGTGATCTTTGCCTTTACTCTTGGTTTGACAGCCTAAACCGGTTAGGAGTCGGTGTTCAATCTTCCGAGAAAATTGTGGAAGACGACGCCAAGTTTGTGAGCGGTTTCGGGTCCTCCGCTTGAAAGGGACACCAAGAAGGAGCGCTCGAAGCCTTGGAGGTCTGCTCTAATGCGAGGGTATTGTGTGTGACAGCCAGGCCACCGGTGACTTCACTCCGAAAGTGAAGCATACCCTTAGGAATAGCCTTTCAAAAACGGCAGAGGGGCCGAGACTCTGACGGGAGTGGTCCAACGAGGATTAAAAGAAGACACCAATCTTCCGAGACCAAAAAAAAATTACTGAGCATTCTCTTGACTTTCTCTCTTTACTTTACGTATTTTATATTATTGAGTAGAATTATAGGTTGCTTTACGATTCCTCTTGGTGGCTATCGTGCTAGTGCTTGCTTGTTGCTTTAATCTTATCACTAGCATTGTTAGGATCTTTACCTACTAGAAGTGTGTAAGATGCTTTTGTTGTGAATTGAGTCTCATAGTTTCAGTTTGTAGCGAAATTAGGTCCTATAAGTTCACCGATTCAACCTCCTTCTCGGTATCTTTGATCCTTACACATGTATACTATATGGGTCATCTACGTAAAAAATGCATGTATTTTCTATTTTCATTAAAATGACAGGATGATTTCGTCTGTATAATCGGTAAGGTTAACCTGCTTCGTGACAGATTCCTCTTGTTCCAACTGGAACATGAAGATTTTTGGCTCAACAGTCACCACTTGATCTTTGTCTTATGCTCCTACGATCATGGTAGGATTTGCTAACTGTCGGTGTTTCGTACACCGGCACAGTACGAATCTATACGACCGAAAGGGGTACGGTGCGCTTCTTCCTGACCGATATGGCCTAATCCATGATGGACTCAAAAATGTAACCTGGTTCGGGCCACCACGATATGTAATACCCTACGTCCAGGGGTCGAAAACGATGAATTCGCGTATGATCGATTGGGTTACATTGGCGGAAGGGCTCTTATGCAGGCAGAGTCCCTAGCGCTCCTATGTGGGTGTGTGTCGAACTGTATAATCTCCTAATATCTATGTCTCGTGTTTAACGGGGGTACCCAACGAGCCTTTATATAGAGGCTGGACCGGTGTTACAAAGCAGGGTGAAACGGACGGCTCTCTGACAGGTTGGGGCCGCAAACAAACTTGGCTTCCACAGAACAGGGCTTCCTCTGACGAGCGGGGCTGCAACCAAACTTGGCTCTCATGGAAACGGGCCTCCTCTAACGGGTGGGGCCGACGGCATCTTCGAGAATAATCGTCTGGCGATTCCCTGGTGCCAGATGTCATCGCCAGCGTCCTTCGTCTGTCCCCTGCTCATCGCCGAGGAGGACAGAGTTGCTTTACCGTTCGCTTTACCTCCCTGCCTCCTCTATACAGTCACCAGAAATCTCTGTACCGGCAGGAGCCTTGTCGTGAGTGGGTCTCTCGACTCTAGAGTCGGAAAGTAAGTCGGTTACTTGGCCATCGGGCGGCCAAGCCTTGTCGTTATGCAGCCCCGGCCCACGGAGGTCGGGGTGACTTTTGTCTTTGGATGCGCCTGACCCTCTGGTTGGACTTCACGAAAACTTGAGAGAATCTTCCTCCTTGCCCACGAAGAGTTTGAGCCAGTCATCGGGCCGTAGACCGTAGCTTGGCCCGTCGAGTAACCCAGAGCCATAAGTATCTGAGGAATATGAACCCGACACTAATCGGTGGGCAACAGCTATGAAGAACAAGGACAATTTCCCTGCTTTCTCACTTTCTTCAACAATTCAATTCTACAATACAGACTTATTTTTTCCATTCAAAACTTGTTGTAATTCAACAATAATTTTAAAATGGAATGAGTATATTGTGGTTAGTTCTACAATGTTTTAAAATGTGATAATAATTTTAGAACAGATGAAGAATTATACTGTTGTAAAAAAATTTAAGATGTGTTTGGTTTGGTGGATGTAGCTGGATAGAACGATCCCATCTGGTTTTTGAGCTATTTGGCTCGTCGTGAGGCCGGACAGAGTTATCCAAGTTTACATAATATTCTTTATACATGTTGAATGAAGTTGTCCATTTTTTATTGTTTGGATGAGCTCATCCACATTGTCTAAACATGCTTGTTAGTAATATGATTAATGATAATTAATTTATTTTATTGTTAATTAGGATGTATTTATATAATATTATATTTGATAAGTACTATTATATTTTATATTCAATTGGTAAGATAATTATATTTATATTTAGTGATATTAACATATTTTTAATTATTATTTACTTTCTATAATAGTATTAATATTAATAAATATTAATATTTTATAATAATATATAATTATTTATTACTATAATTAGTTGATTGTGCTCATCTAAACACATATCCAACCAATTAAATAGAAAAAGTGGACTATCCATTCAAACTACCATATAATCTATATGGACAGCTCCATCTAAAAAAAATATGGAGGGAATGATGGCAACCATACTTATTCTCTGAACAAATACATCTTTAGGTGCCGTTTGGGTAATAGAAGATGAAGAGTGGATTTAGGATCGAGAAATAAATAAAAATGTGAGATTTAACAAAAGATGTGAATAAAAATCTATGAGTCACAATGTCCGTGCTAATGCTACGGTCTAAAGAAAAATATATTAATATTAAAATAAATTTGTTTTGTTTTTCAACAACTTTTCTTTGATCTCATGTATTTGTTCTAAGTCGTTAACTAACAATGATTCATGTGGATCAACATCTAAGAGATCCAAAAGAGCTCATTCGTTATATTTGTAAGCGATGTTTGTCGAGAGATTTCATTCAAATTTGTTAAAAAAATAACTTTAGATGTATATTTTTTTGCACGTAATCTAACTCATCTCTGTTAAAGACATTTTTCTGTGTGTACGTAGAAAAAATTGTGCTTTTTAAAAAGTAGAGTTAGAATAGTCTGTGTGGGCTCAAAATTTAGAAGATTCTGATAGTTCATTCGTTAAATTTGTAAAAAATGTATGTAAAAAAATTTTATCTATCAAATTTGTAAAAAAAATAACTTTAAATATACACGTAATCTAACACATTTCCATTAAAATATAAAACAGACACAAATCCCAAATCCATTATTTTTCTGAGAGCCATACGCCACCTTAATTCAACATATATGAGGCCCACGGGTCCTTCCAGACTATTCCTTCGTCTTCTTCTTTTTGCCCAGGTGGCGAGTGGGGACGTGGCAGCTTCCGATGGCAATTTCAAGCGAGAACAGCTCACGCAGTCACGCTCACCGACGGAAGAGCAGGCCTGAAAGATTATTGTAGGACTCTGCTGCTTCGTCTTCAAATTTTGGTTGAAAAAAAAAAACAAGAAGGCAGGCGAGGATGAGGAGGTGGTCAGCAGCAGATCGTGCCCACCGGCCTCCGCAATGTCGCCCCACCAGCTCCGCCTATGGTTCCGCCGCCTCGGCCGCCGCGGCGCAGCCGTTGCTGCGTTCGCCGTCGCCCTCCTAGCCGCCGTACTCTTCTCCCTCTCCCGCTACGCCGCAGTCCCTACAGCACCGACCCCGTCCTACGGCCACCGCCTCCCCACCCTCGTTGACATCACCCTCGTCCACGACGCCAAACACAGGGGCGCCGTCTGCTTGGACGGCACGCCGCCTGCCTACCATTTCCAGCCAGGATTCGGGATTGGATCGGACAAATGGCTACTCCACTTGGAGGGTGGAAGCTGGTGCCGCAGCTTCGAATCATGCGCCCGCCGCGAGCGGACCAATCTCGGTTCCTCCGCCTTCATGGAGACGCCTGTCGAGTTCGTCGGAATCCTTAGTGACGATCCAGCTCAGAATCCAGGTATCCATCTCCCTTGCTGCTTGTTTGCATACTGCAGCCCGATCCTTGGAATTAAATGGTTTCCATTTACATCTGCTTGCAGATTTTTACAATTGGAACAAAGTGAAAGTAAGATACTGCGATGGTGCATCATTCTCTGGAAATGTCGAAAATGAAGTCAAGGTGTCTTTGCTTCGCATTTCCCGTTTATGCATTTCAGTTTAATCTCTTCCCAGATGGTGGACGCTTATTCCTGTGATCCTATCCAGAATGGAACGAGTTTCTTCTTCAGAGGACAGCGTATTTGGGAAGCAATCATGGATGAACTCCTGTCAAAGGGCCTAACCAGGGCTAAACAGGTTTCAATTACTGATTAAATAAGCGGTGTCTTTTGTGCTTAGGATTAGACACATTATATGTATCCCAAAGTTTCCTCTAGCTGCCATATTGACACACCGGCATTATAGCTCGGCCTGCTAATACTTCATGCCCAGCCTGAACAACTAACGCAACAGAAACCACAACTTAAATCTTCTCTAAATATATAATAGTGCAACGATATGTTCCCTATCTGTAGGCCTTCCTTACTGGATGCTCGGCCGGTGGCCTTTCTACATATATTCATTGTGATGATTTTCGAGCGCTTCTACCTAATACGCCTACTGTCAAGTGCCTCGCTTATGGAGGCTTTTTCCTTGATGTGTATGGTACTATCTTTCTTAGCATCCTCTTTATACACATGTTAGCTTGCTCTGTCCCGCTTGAGATTAGCTTTGTTTCTTGGCTGGTTTGGTTGAAAGTTCTCTCATGTTTGAGCTTTGGAACATATATAGTTATGTACCAATTAAATTTTTGTTACAATTACTTTCAACTTGTTTGAAGCACCACATGGCCCAGTGATATTAAAAACATCTCTAACTAATTGATTTATTGTGTGACATTCATTGTTTCTATTTTCATTCGAGACTTGCTTGAGAATCAAGATTTGGCACAAACTTGTAAGCCTGTTCTTTGGTTTGGTAAATGCAACTGTCATGTTCATTGGCAGAGAAGACATTTCCGGCCGAAGGTACATGCGGGGCTTCTATAACGGTGTTGTTCAGCTACAGGTCCCCTCCCTTCCCCCAAACAAACTGAACTTGACAGTGGACATTTCTATGGTTTTTATTTTTTATACGTTTCTTGCAGGATGTGCGTAAGAAGTTCCCTCATTGCATCTCAGATATGGAACCAGAACAGGTTGTTCCCTAATTTATTTGAAGTTATGGTTTACTAGTCATTAGAGTAATCATCACTCTCTTCAATTTCAACCTGATGTATGCTAATTAATGCTCTGTAATATTTATCAGTGTTTTTTTCCCAAGGGAAGTTGCAAAAGGAATCACCACACCAATGTTTATACTCAATCCAGCGTATGATGTTTTGCAGGTGCCATTATCTGTATCCATCTTTAATTCTTTATTACTCCCTCCGTCCGCATATATTAGGATTTTTAGGAACGTGAGGCAGGCACAAGGAAAGAGCCAAAATACAGTTTTGTCCCTAATGTATGACTCCCCTATTCTGACCTGTGCCGCACTGCACGCCTCTGTGCTTGTGCCGAAGCCACCTCTAGCACAGGAGAACGGGATGTAAATGCGGGAGCAGGCAAGCCGAGTAAATGCTGGTGGTACTTTTTCTGTCGATGTGCGTGGTTCACCATGCACGAATGCTAATATTCACTGGCGAAGCTAGGTAGAACGTGGTGGGTGCCTCGCCAAATCTTAGAAAACGCTAACAATAGCTAATTTTTCACCATATATGCACTCATGGACAGCTAAATCAGACATTTTGTGTGCATATTATGAAGTTGTGTACCTTTAGTATATTTGCTCTAGCTTTGCCACTGCTAATATTTGCGTACAAACGAAACAGGCCAGGGATGTTTATATATGCGGACAGAGGGAGTTTCTATTAGAGATTGTATCGACGGGACTTTAACTTTTCTTTTCTCCTTTTTCTTTTCAGGTGGAGCATGTCTTGTCTCCAGCAGGATCAGACCCTCAAAATTTGTGGCGAGATTGCAGACTGGATATAACCAAGTGTAGTTCAGAAAAACTTGAAATTCTCCAAGGTTGTAATAACATCTTATGTGGCTATGCTCTATTACTGATAATTTTTTCTTATTTGAATACATACGTCCATCTTGCAAGTCAAATCAATTTATTGAGGAATATAAAACTTGCAGGTTTTAGGAAAGAATTGCTTGATGCTATCAGCGAATTCAGGAATAGAAGAGACTGGGGCATGTTCATCGACTCCTGCTTTATACACTGTCAGTCATTGAATTCTCTGACTTAGCACTCCCCAGTAGCTACTAGGATCAACAACAACGTAACTGAGCTCACGCCTTTTTCTCTTTTTTCTTTATCAGCTAATAAAGTGTGAGGGGGCGGCTATATGTTACTGAAATGTGCATTTGCATGGCTTTCTATACTGGCTTTATAACTGTTTCTTTTCAAATATGCCCCGAAAAATGATTTTAATGAAATGGTTGGGTAGTTTTACATTTTATGATTAATAACATCACTTTGACAGCAGTTTTGGTGACACTGTTTGGATTTAAACTTTGTTGAGCAGACCGCTGCAGAAGCAGTAGGAGACTGGTTCTTTGGTCGGAGAGAGGTGAAGGAACTAGATTGTGAATACCCCTGCAACCCGACATGCTACAATCTGGTTCTTGATCAGCCCTACAAGGAAGACTGACAGGCACACTCAAGGCAGCTCCAGCGTTGGTTTTAAAGAGGTGCTAAGAAGGAGAGAGAGAGAAGCACCAGGTAGCGCCAGGAGCCCCACTTTGCACCAGGTGTTTTGAATAAAAAAAACTTTATCTATGTTTGCTTTGAAGAATGGGTGGAGAAAAGTAAGTTTGAAATTGATTTCTTTATTTGTGTATGAAACCCACTATAGATGGTACTTGAAAATTTATAGATTGGAGCAAATTTTACTATCTTAGTGCCAATGACATAGTCAGATGTTAACACCCTTCCTGATTTATACATTGGTGCTGCCCCATTGTAGGGACACTCTTTACGGCTCAAAGCTTCATTCTTTAGTTTACAGAAGCAGTCTAATTAACATGTTTTAATTTATCTCATATGGTTATGCTAACATTGACAGCAGCTATGGATGTGAAACTGACTAAGAGCTCAAAGATACAGAACACTTCAATATATTTTCTCCTAATAGATTCTTATCAATGAATTCAAGAATTAATGTACTACAAATCACGCTTTTATGAGTTCGGGTTTCATCGTAAATTATTCAGCCTCCAACAATCTACTCACATTGTGATGTTCTGTCTGGTAGGGTCTTATGTTTAAGATGGTCTCTTATAAGAAGATTGCATACATAAGTTTTGTTCCAAACTATTGTATAATATTTGTTATTGGAAAATGCCCCAGGAACACACGAAAGGCCAATGGCCGGAGGTGGAAGATGAACAGTGAACACGCACAGATTTTGGCGACAAACGCCGAAGCGACTTCTCGCCTGTATCTTGGCTTTGTTTAAGCTCGACTTCGCTCTTACAAACCTGGAGTACAGTGGCTTTTATAGGCCAGGGTGACACCCATGGAGCACGTCCTCCATTAACCGTCCTGCCCGCGCTGAACCATGCGACTTGGACCTCGCCATGCCCAAGTTTCGCGCTTAGTGGGCAACGTGCTCCCTCAATGCGGCTCACGCTCTTGCAACTGACTTCATCTAACTACCTTGCACACACTCCTACAACGAGCCAACGCGTTCACTGCAGCACTCTTGCACTTGGACTCGACTGTGACGTGACGCGCTCGTCTCGACATGCGATGGCGAGCTCAATTGACTCCACAGCACACCACTCACGACCTACCGTGAACCATGTGAAGATTACTTCTAACAATCACCTCCCTAAGCTTGACATGGTGGACACTCTAATTCACAGCAACACCTGCTCCTCGACGACGTCCGCCAGCAGTGCCTTCCCACGCCGCTCCTCAGGGCAGAACTTGGCGATGTGCCCACGCTCACCGCAAGTGAAGCACCTTGTGCTGCTCGCGTTGTCATTGTCTTCATCGTGGCCGCTGCTCTGGACGCTTCCTTTGTCGCCCTTGCGTCCATGCTCCTTGCCAGCGTGCTGACGCTGCCGTGCATCTCACTGCTCCTCCGTGAGAAGCAGCGGTTGACGCCATCCACGACCTCATCTTCGGTGGAGCGATCATCCACTGCTTGCAGCCTGCCGACGAGCTCCTCCATAGACATGATGTTCAAGTCTAGGAGCGTCTCAATCGCCACTGCGATTTGGCCAAACTTCTTCGGAAGCACGTGTAGAACCTTCTTCACCACGCGACTGTCCTTCACCTTCTCTCCTAGATGGTGCAGGTTGCCGATTTTGCCATTGACACGCATCGCAAATTCATCAATGGACTCACCGCCGAGGAACACGGAGTTCTTGAATTTCTTCAGAAGCCGTTGCACACTAGCCTCCTTCACGCGTGAATATCCTTGTCGCATTGTCTTCACCGCCGCCCACGACTCTTTCACCGACTTCTTCGATGGCACCCCGCGAAGAATGGCGGCCAATTCCAGCCTATCCTCGCGGCGCTCGACCTTCTTGAGCCTGTACTACATCCACACCTCCAATGCCTCCAGACTTACCTGCATGATCGAGGACCACTCGTGGTAGTTGGTCTTGGTCAGCAGCAGCAGCTCCATTGCACTGGAGTTGGTGACGATGCGCTTCTCCGCGGCTAGACGTGGTACGTCGTCAGGTGAGTCGGAGCTTTAGCCATTCGCATAGGACTTTTCTGGAGTCTTCATCACTCTTCTACCACACATCTCGCTCTGATATCAATTATTAGAAAACGCCTTAGGAACAAACAAAAATGGCCAATGGCCGGAGGTGAAAGATGAACAGTGAACATGCACAGATTTTGACGACAAATGCCGCAGCGACTTCTCGCCTGTATCTTAGCCTTGTTTAAGCTCAACTTTGTTCTTACAAACTTAGAGTACAGTGGCTTTTATAGGCCAGGGCGACACCCATGGAGCACGTCCTTCATTACCCGTCATACCCGCACCGAACCGTGCAACTCGACCTTGCCATGCCCGAGCTTCGCGCTGAGTGGGCAACGTGCTCCCTCAACGCGCGGCTCATGCTCTTGCAATTGACTCCATCTAACTACCTCCCACAGCACTCCTGCAATGAGCCGACGCGCCCACTGCAACACTCCTGCACCTGGGCTCAACTGTGACACGACACGCTTGTCTCGACATGCCGACGGCGAGCTCAACTGACTCCACAGCACACCACACACGACCCACTGTGAACCATGTCAAGATTACTGCTAACATTTGTGAGGTCACTTTTGTAATTATAGGCCAGTATTTAACTATTTTTCTTTATCTATATACTCTTCAGCTTCTTTTTTTTAGAACTGCTTCTCATTTAAATGGTGCGCGAATGGAAATTACTTGCCACTGACAACAGATCTAGTAATTAACTGCTTATGTTAAGCTTGATCATCTCCTGTCTCATTGTTAATTACTAGAATTTGAGAAAACAGTCTAGTTTTGTTTTTTCATAGCAGGAGGCTATATCATTTTTCCTTTGTATAGCTGTACCTCATAGTTTTATTAGTTTTCAGATTCTCAAACTGCTCAAAATTAAAAGTATTGATGACGTTGTTTCACGAAAAAACAATGGTTAAGGTGATGACATTGGTATCGGTTTCCACTGTATAAATATCATCCGTAGTTATTTGCTTGACTTTGACTATGTCACTTCGTGCAAGAAATTTGATTTGTGTTTTGGTTGGGATTCTATTCGTGTCATCGATGGATGTTGAGTTCTTTTGCATTTGCACTTGAGATAAAAAAATTTCAATCATTATACGTGAGGTACTATTTACGTTCTAGCCAAATTGTTACTCAGCTTGGAGAGGTTTTTCGGCTGTGCTTATTTGAAACTTTTGAAGTACTTAAAAGATCTTATGTTTTTTTTTTTTGGAAAATTGAATTGACGACAACAAAAAAATCACGAGCGATATGCTTTGGTACATATATGTACATCGAAAGATTCAATTCCTTAGAAATTTACTATTTTGTCTGATTTTGTTAGGATTATCATGATTTTTTATTTTTTAAATCAACTGACAATTCAAAATAACAAGTTTACCCCTTCTCCAAATGCCTTACCAGACTTGAACTCCAGTCCCCGACAGACACGCGACGCACTCCCCTGCCATCTAAACACGTCCACTTGCCATGCGAGGCCGCTGCACCCATCCGCCTGCTTGCCGCCGCCGCACCCGTCCTCCTAGTTGCCGCCGGCGGCCCTGGACCATCTTCCCCTTCCCATGTGACACAGCTGCCAGCCCCTTCCAGGTGACGCAGTCGCCACCGCCGGCCCCTTCCTCGGTTAATCCGCCGCTGGCAAGGCACCTCCTCCATCCACGGCCCTCCTAGTGGGACTCTGAGCCCGGACTTCACCATGTTGGAGCCACCCAGGTATGCGCCCGCCGCGCCAAACCCGGACAGGCCGACGCTGCTCATGGCGCACGTCGCAGTGACCCTGATGGGCTACGACAGTATGAACACGCCAAACAGCGGGAGGAGCGCGTCGACTGCGAACGCCAGCGCCGATGCGAGCGCTGCCTTTGTCATGCTCGACAGGCTCTCCTTGGAATCGGCGCTGGCCTCGTTGCCGCTGCGCCTGATCTGCGACAGCTCGATGCCGTACTACACGTACACAGACAAGAACTCGCCGATGGTCATGCTGCAGGCGCCGCCCCAGGTGATTCCTCTGTCAACCCTGCGCTGCTCCCTGCCATGGTCAGGGAATAGAACAGGGAGGCGAGAGGGGAGAGAGCAGGCCAGGGGGAGGGGGCACGCAGGAAGACACCGGGGAAGAGGAGTATGGGGGAGAGGGGGTGGGGGGCAGGGGGACGATGGGAGGGGCTAGTGGAGGAGCTCTCTGTACTCTGAAGG